>JAWPHD010014366.1:0-61827 GCA_037043455.1 Cyrtodaria siliqua
CTTAGAAATTGTGTCTAGTATATATAACTAAAAATCCGGTTTCTTTAAACAAATGTTTTCGCTGAAATCTCAAGAGCTACAGGTGTCATATTGTGCATGTATCATACATTTAGGGGTCCTGTACAAAGTATTTATAAAATAGTGACCCCGGGGCCAAATATGACGCAGCCGCGGGAGTAACAGTTTTACATAGAGTTATAGCCAGTTTGTTAAATTGTTGACCCTGGGTTCATATTTGGTTCCGCCCCAGGGGTCATATATACCGTTGTAAGCGATTCGCTTCTAAGGTACTTCTTGGTTGTCTTCCTGGGTAGAACCATTACTAAGAATGCATATGAAGTGTTTTTCTCAGGGACGCAACACATATGGTTATGGCGCGGATGAAACCCACGACTTTGAGATCATGGGTCCAACGCTCTACCACTAGACCACAGCGCTCCACATAGAGTCATATAGAAACATTTCTAAAACAAGAGGCCAAAGAGGCTAACGGCTAATATGGCTCTTATAACATCAATGAAGCGATTGACTATCGTCTTAAAGAGCCAAAATATAGCATATTTAACTAAATCAATAGCCATAACTCCGCCATTACTGGTCTAATCTGGCTTGTTTTCGAACTTGGCCAGTAGAGATAAAAATGAAGGCCCTAACGTCTTTAGTTGTTCGAGCTTTTATTGACATTAACAACCTGTTAAAGTTTGATACAGATCAAATGAAAAATGAAGGCCCTATCTTCTTAACGAGGCAAAATATAGCATTTTAAAATAAATCAAGGGCCATAATCCGCTGTTACTGGTCCGATCTGGTTGGTTTTCGAACTTAACTGAGCTTTTATTGACACTAACAATCTTGTAAAGTTTGCTAAAGATCGGATGAAAAATGGAGGCCCTATTGTCTTAACGATGCAAAATATAGCATTTTAACTAAATCAAGGGCCATAACTCCGCTGTTACTGGTCTAATCTGGCTGGTTTTCGAACTTTTCCGAGGTAACATTGACATTAACAATCTGGTAAAAAAGAGTATGATAATGGACCTTTGGAAACGGCCGAGCACGACACATACGAAATATTGCGGTTTGATTGAGACTGTTCATGAAAGTTTGATAAAGATCGGATAAAAAATGAAGGCCCTATCGTCTTAACGAAGCAAAATATAGCATTTTTAACTAAATTAAGGGTCATAAGTCCGCTGTTACTGATCCGATTTGGCTGATTTTCAAACTTGTCCGAGCTTTCAATGACATTAACAATCTGGTAAAGATTGGTAAAGATCACATGAAAAATGAAGGCTCTATCGTCTTAACGAGACAAAAGTTAACGACGGACGGACGGACGACTGACGACGGACGGAAGGACGACGGACGGACAACTCGGCATCACATAAGCTCTGCTGGCCTTCTGCCAGTAGAGCTTAAAACAAGAGCTAGAGGTCCAATAATATACATGTAGCTTATGATTCACTATCAATTTTGATAAAATAGTGATCCTATGGTCAAATTTCGCCCAGTCCCGGGGGTCACAATTCTACATAGAGTTATGTAGGAACGTCTATAAACATTTTCTTCTCTGAAACTACCAGAGCTCGAGGTCTAATAAGCTGCATGTATTGTTATAGTATTGTCATTTACCTAGTTATTTAAATGGTGATCCTGGAATCAAGTTTGTCTCGGCCCCGGGGGTCACATTATTACATTGAGTTATATAGGAAAACCTATTAAAGCTTCTTTTCTGATACTTTAAAAGCTAAATAATATTTTTTGCATGTATCATAAGCTTATGATACTCTACCTAGTTTGTTCATATGGTGACAATGGGGTCAAATATGGCCACTACGGGGGTCACACTTTAACAGACTTATATAAAGAAATTGTTATTGTTTCTTAAGAACATGAGAGCACTTTGAGACAAGACCAGTGGGTCTATTGTTTATAGCTTGAAGTTGTACACATTTCATAAAATGACTTCAAATTCAGTTTTAAGCTAACTGCAATATATGAATAATGTGATGTTTGGTAAGGTATTCCATTATAAAGACAACCATGTTTACAAATCGCATACTGAATAAATCCACGAACTAAAGGCTCTACACAAAGTAGCCTGGGTACACTGGGTACTGATTCTTATCTGGAAGCATTTAAAAATGTGTTATCTAATATGTTATGCTATATTGTCATATTAAGTTAATATGTACTGAGTATTCTTAACCCTTAATATATATAATGGACTGTTCTCTCTTTGAATTAAGACCATTCAATTTATGTGACAAATGGGGAAAATTACTGACCAGCCGGACATTCTAAACCTTACTCGCAGGCCGATCTTGGTTTATAATGGACGAAAATGCTATTATAGGCGAACTTAGCGGGTTAAGGGTTAATTGTCTTTTATTATACCAAAGCCTTAATTACCAAATTTATCAAAAGAGCAATGAGCTTGCCCTAGAACCTGGTTTAAACCCCCAGTGGCCCTTTTTACCACTGACCGTTCCAAGGCGGTAGCCCAATTGTCAACTATTTTATGTTTGTGATGTCTTATTTGGCATTTTATTCATCTTTGAAAAAGAGTATGATAATGGACCTTTGGAAACGGCCGAGCACGACACATACGAAATATTGCAGTCTCGGTTTGATTGAGACTGATCATGAGCGGTAGTGAAATATGCTAGCTACCGCCCACGCCCTCTAGCCCCGGGTTGAACAGAACTCAATATTCATAAAATCAACAGCACAAAATGTTAACCATCCCGAAGATGGCATGCATATGGCGGTGGACATGGAGTTATCCTTCTTTAACGTCTTCCCCATGTCGTACGGCGTATGGTCCCAGTATCTAATAAAATGAAATGCCCCGAAGAGCGAACTAAACATAATGGAATTTAGTTGGGAGCAGCGGTTATGAAGCCTGCATATAAAAAGCAGACAACATATCCTATGAGTGGTTAAACAATACCCAGAGCCTTTTATCGGCCGGAGAAATGGAACCACCGAAGTTGTTCTTTATTTCTGTGTGTGTTTGTGGTTGACTGTCGTCCTTGAATGCTACTTTTCCTGTTCGATTTTTATATGTATATTTGCAGGCATATTGGAACTCGACATTCATGAACTTGATGCTAACTTGGTATATATGAGTTACCTTTGTAAACCCAGCTTCATGGATATAACCTTAATAACGGATTAACAGTTTAGCTGCATGTATTTTAATGCAGTCAACCTGCTTTAGCGCAAACGGCCTGTTCATGCAGTGGATAGCACGGGTGACGTGGAATTCAGAGGACCCTGGTTCAAGCCTCATCGGCGCTAGTGAATTTTGTCGGTGTGTTTTTGGGCAAGACACTTTCCCTTACCCTCGTCCGTCGGATGTGGACGTAACCCAGGCGTTCCCGTGTATCGCTTTTCTTCTTATATTCGTTAATCCAATGGTATATGACTAGGTAAGAGCCTTTAGGACAAAAAAGACTAAAACAACATATAACACAGCAAATAGTATGCCGTCAAAGTTTCATTATTGACGGAGTACGCGTTTGGCTTAAGCATGTGAGCCAACTTAGGATGCAACATTTTGCCAACTCTTTACGTTGAATACAGTACTGAACTGGCTAAAATTTTCCAAGAGGACCTTCAACATTTATGATTTTTTTTATAACAAAATGTACTGTGAATTTTACAAAATAAAATATTGGGATCTCTTTGAAATATTATGTGGAATTAACATGATTAAGTGTGCAGTATATACAATATATAGCGGAAATCTCGAGTTGCATTTATGTTTCACTTCAGTATATGTATATGTACATGTTAATACTATTTATGTTGCATTGACTTATATTATACTGCCAGTCAGGCATATGTCTCTACTTATCAGGCATACTGAACACATTATATGCAATGCCATGGAAATTGCCTAGTACTTAATTTCATCAATCTATCGTAATAATTCCTTATTCATATTATAATATTATTTTAATCATCGTAGAAATGTTGTAAATTACTGATCCTTACAAGTATACATTTATTATATAAACATTATTGACGAACTAAATGCATAAAAATGTGTCAATAGTGGTTGGGATAAATTGACTTCTAATTTGAAGCAAAATGGAGATTTTAAACAGAATTCAGTGCTAAACATTCAAGTATTTTATTAAGTCAATTTCTCAGATACCAAAAGTCATACAGTTTTCATAATTCATACACACTTATATCTGTATAGCAGCAATATGTTTCTGCCTAAATCAGGTCAATATAAATGACCTTGACCTACTTTTTACATTTTGTTAGTTTACATTAAAGTTTTACATTCCAGTTTGATACATTCAATGTTTTTGTTAAGTCCATTATTCAAAACCAGATGCCTTACAGCTGTCAATATGTACAGATGTTTATAACTACATGACGGCGGAATGTTTCAATGAAAAGTAGGTCAGTATGATTTACCTTGTGACCTAGTTTTGGTACTTTGTTAATTTACATTAAAGTTTTACATTCAAATTTTTTATTATGTCCATTACTCTGATACAGCTTTTAAATTTCATACACACTTACATCTGTATGACATCAACATGTTCCTACCTTAAAACAGGTCAGTATCAATGACCTTGACCAAATCTTTTAACTTTGTTAATTTACATTACCGTTTTACATTCTATTTTTAAAAGTTTTATATTATGTCCATGACTGAGACACCTACAGCACACAGCTTTCAATCTTCATACACCATTACATGTATAGGATATCAATATGTTTTTGCACAAAAGCTTGCATAAAATCAGCTTATTATCAGTGACCTTGACATAGTTTTTATTTTTATTCATTAACATTTAATGTGCTGGGATTTTTAAATTTTCAAGTATGTAATAATTAATATTTCACTCCAGTGTTGACTTGGTAAAGCACTCTCTCACTGACATGACTGAACTAGAAACTATTTAGTCTTCAATCACTTCTGGCCTCCCATGGTACCCAAATTGTGATGGCCCGCAAAATGTTGCATAAACGTACATCAAAGTTTGCGTGTAAGCTGTACGGTGTGACTGGAGGATGGTTCCCCGACCCTCACACACCTATGACGGGGAAATAAACGGGTTTCCTCACAGGAACTCAAAAAGGAAAAAAAAGACACTGCTTGATTCCATTCTTATGACAAGCCATGAAAAAAGCTTGATTCCAATTGTGTTGCACATGATGAGAAAAAAATTGATTTAAATTACAAAACTAACAATGAGAAAACACATGATTCCAGTTATATGACAGTAAAGGAACGTTTGATACCCGTTACATTGCACACAGTGAAAAAAAAGTACAGTAATTAGGCTTTTTCATGTAAACACATGCACATGCATCTACATAAGCAGAATATAACTTGCCCTTTTAATATTACACTTAACATTTTGTTACTCCATTTTGTAAGCAACCGATGACCCTTTAGCGTAGCATTCGTGCCCCATGGACACACTTTCTAGTTTTTATTACTAAAACAATGTTTTTATACCAAGGAATTCAGTTTCACACCCTTGACAGTTTTAGATGTACTGATCATTTCTGATACAAACATGCAAACTCTACACAATTTGTTATTTGAAAAGAAGCTCGATTTATAAACTTTGAAAGATTTAAATCATAATTACTTTCATACAACCTTTTTTAAACTTGTTAAAAGTTTTTCAAAGGAAGTTTTGACAATTCAGCAACGCGCTGCATGTTTAATGGTTGGACCATTAATTGTACAGTACGCCATTATGCTTTGCTCGCTTATTGTGCGATGACGTTATAGATTGTGGACTCTATGACGACGTCTACCTATTTCCTCCTTAAAGGACGGTAGCGTTTCGTGATCTTAATCTTGTCTTGTTGTACCCTTAACGGTGTGTTCTATTGTTGCTCTTGCTTCTGCCAAGTCATTGAGTAATTGCTTTGTTACTTCCTATGCGTTTTATATTCATATATACATGATCATTTATGTGTTATACTTATATTGCATATTAATGCTGCCTTGGATTTGGGAGAATATAACCTGGCGGGAATATCTATTTACACTTTCCCGTTTTATTGGGATGACCATAGGGTAAGAGTGAGGTTTGGTGCACCCATGAACCCAATCCACTGACCGTTTCTAGTTGGTAGCCCTATTATCAACCATTTTATGTTTGTGATGGCACATCTTGCCTTTTATACATCTTTGTCATTATTGTTTATTTATGTGCGTGTTTTTCTTTAACTGTGGTCCTTGAATGCTATATTTCCTGTTCGCCTTCTATATCTAGTATTGCAGCGCACTTTATGTTTGGTGATTGAACCCTATGCTGTCAGTCATTATGCTTCGTGTATCTCTTGTGCAATGGCACATCATCCTAGTGGGATTATATGACTGCTATTGTTAAAACCCTGTGGTGTCTCTATTAATGTATTGTTTGTATCATAAAAACATCATTTAAGTGTATTGTTTTGCTTATTTCTCTGGTGTCAACTTTATTTATAAACTTCGTAAGATTCTTGGTCATGATCACTTTCATACTATCTTTGTTAAACTTGTTAAAAAGTTTATCAAAAGAGGTTATGACCCTATCATTTTGCAACGTACTGCATGCTTGGTGGTGGACCCTTTTATAGTTCGCCACTATGCTTTCCTCTTTAATTGTACGATGACCGGACAGGCTGTGGACCCTATGATGACGCCTACCTAAAGCCCATTGGGACGGTGGCGTTTGATGTTTGTCTATGATCTTTCTTGTCGTGCCCTTAATGGTTTGTTCTCTTGTTGCTCTGGCTTCTGCCAAGTCATTGAGTACCTTCATTGTGGCTTTTTAGGCTATTTTTTTTGTATTATATTTACACGAGCATATTTGTGTTTAACTTATATTGCCTATTGATGCTGCCTTGTTGGTTAGAGATTAGATTATGGCGGGGATTTCTTTATTTGCACTGTCCTGTTTTAATGGAATGACGGTAGGATAAGTGTGAGGTTTGGTGCACCCTAGAACAGGTTTAAACCCCCAGTGGCCTACTTTGCCACTGACCGTTCCAATGCGGTAGCCCTATTGTGAACACTTTTGTGTTTGTGATGTCGTTTGCTTTTATTATTACTTTTGCCTTCTTGTTTGTCTGTTTGCATGTTTGTTTCTGTGTTTTGTGGTTGACTGTCCTCCTTGAATGCTACTTTCCCTGTCCGATCTTTTTATATTTCTTTATTGTTGGAGAATTTCTTAAGCATGAACCTTGTACCCATAAAATCGATTTAGGGTAACCGATAGGCCGTATAATCTACTGGCCATAACCATGACTTCATCCCTGTTTATGTTGTTTATTGATCGATTCATTGACTATGTACGTTGCTCATTTGAATTTGCTTGTGGTATACATACAGTGCAATAGCACATTGTTTAAATCCACAAAGAACAGTTATACCTTTCAATACGGTACCCATGTTCTCAACATTTGTATGTGTGTTGCGTCACATGATTTGCTACTATTTATGTTGGTTGGTTGTTTAACTATTTCTTTTTAGATGTGTGATATTTGAGAATCCTAGATATCTATTTCGACTTTTGAGCTTTTCAATGCCCATAAGAATCGATGGAGGATGCTCGATTACATGTTTTATTAAAAATGTGTCAACATATGTTGTTTACTTACGGATGGAATGAAGCGTCTTCGTGACGGCGTGTAAGTTAAGCGAGGGCAGGAGCTCAACTGTCGTGCCTGTCTTCTCTGTTAGTTCTTCTGATAGTTCTCGCAAACTGTCTGCTGTTGTAAAAAACTTTACGATGTGTTCTAGTTCCTCGGTACCTGTAGCTTGAAGGCATATTTCGACAGACGATCTCGATGTACCTGTTCGTTTATCAAAACAGTTTAACATACTATATACATTATGTAAATGAAAACAACCTTATGGTGAGCTCTCATAGTGATGATGCTGTAATGCTCACTTTATATAAGTTTGTGCATTATAAACAAAATGTATTATACTTAAAACGTGTTATCGCAAATTAATGTGTTACCTTTATACACATTTTAATGCAGGCCAAGATAAAACATGATCAAGAAGCTATATACCACGAAACGTAGAGAGAATATACACTGGTCCTTCTTTCTTTTACCAGTATTAAACAAAAAGCATTAACAGCATATATATAAGTATTAACAGATTCACATGCTTAATAACACTTGTAATAGAGGACGCCACAATACCATAACAGACACAATTTCTCCAATTATTCACGCATAGCAGTTTTATTTTACAAGGCTTCGTACGTTCGTATTTCAAAGATTGCTAAAAATAATATCGTACAATTGAAAGTTGTGAACGAGAATTACCTGCATAGCTGACTCTATCCATTACAAACTGCCTTTCTGTAAAGAATAATAATAATAATTCATTAATAAAATAAAACATGAAACAACACGAACGCCATATATAGACATTAAGATGAACACTGCGTATTCTGAACAAAATTTATATAAGTATCATTACTTTAGATAAGGCATATTCATTTTACGCTTTGTAATAAAATAGTAGAGTTTTTGCAGTGAACATGGTGAATGAAAAGTGGTAACTGACATGTGTGAAAAATAGAAAAACGGTAGTATAGAAACCACAGCAATCAAACGCAACGGCACCGTAGGTCCGCACTATGAGTGTTATTCTTTCACTGCCGAAACTACGTTTTGCAATGTCGAAAAATGCTTTTTTTGTGTGTGTTTTTCGAAAATAACAGTTGGATTTATATTATTTGTTTGAGTGATCTAAATAAGGAAATGAGCTGCTTATATATATTGTTTTGTTTTTAAATGTGTGCAGTATGTTACGAACTTTCCCCATTTGCACTGGAAATGTTAGTTTTCCTTTTTTGTTTTTGTTTCAAAACTCGTTTCTTTTCAGAAAATTGGTATGCAAGTTATCATTGGATTCATTTGAATCTGTATGGCTTTAACGTAGAATATCTCTTAAGCCGGAGCTTGAGGTGTAAGAGGTGTTGCACTCGACATAACCTCTCAAAAAGAGACTCAATATAACCGTGCCTGGTACTTTTATCTCTTGTTTGTGTTTTTTGTTTCGAAGGGATCCCCTTTTCAATAGTTATTATCATTCACACTAGCGTTTGTTAAGTGCTGTGTGGCGGCCGTAAAAAAGTCGCACCGACTGCAAATCAGTAGTGTTATTACTTAAGGACCTCTGAAATCATCAAACCCAATTTGCGTCGCTTTAAAGTAGAATAACGCTTAAGTCGGTGCTAGGAGGCGTGAAAGGTGTTGCACTAGGCATTACCGCTCATGAACAGACTCAATAAAACCGAGTCTACAATGTTGTTTAGTTACGTTTATAAAGAGCATTAGCTAGAGAGTAGTAGTAATCTATATAATAAATACTGAAAAGGGGATCCCTTAGAATCAACAAACACAAACAAGAGAAAAAAGTAGCAGACTCGGTTTTATTGAATCTGTTCGTGAGAGGTAATGTAGTTTTCAAAATTGGTGTGCCTACTTGATGTTACGCTGATAAGTTTAGTTAAGGTGTCATGTTTCATGCAGCTTTAGTTTATTTTAAACCAACTGCATTTTGATAAGTCGTTTCTGTAAAGTTGTTGGTGCACCCTAGTTCCTGGTTTAAACCATCAACTACCGTTCCAAGTCAGTATCCCTATTGTTAACCATTTCATGTGTGTGATGTTAAATACATTCTCTTTTATTCATCCTTGTTATTCTTGAATGCTACATTTCCTTTTAGACTTTTACTCATACCATGAAAAAGTAAAAAAATAGATTTTGGAAAAGAAGTGCAAACAATAAAGGTTTACAGACGGACGAACGGCGGGTGGTCTTACAAACATCGCACCATGGTTTAGCGTTAGTAACTAACATTCATTAAGTGAACATAGTAATTATGTATAAGTGCATACCTATATCTTCTACAGCATTCTGTAAATCTTCATCATAAAATGAAGCACTTATGCTGACTTTTACACCACTTGTACTCATCACGACGTCTGCAATATTATCCAGAGACTCTTGAAGATTTCCTTTCAAATACGATTGCAGCAAATCCAAAAGGCTCCCAAATGAACGACACTGTATCAATATAATTACACTACCAACTCTTGCGTCGTTCACACTTGCTTTCTGTTGCAGAAATGTTATGAAATCATTGATAGCATCTTTTATTGGATGATCGCTATCAACAACTGGTCCTTCTTTGGCAGCTTTGGCTGCTTCTATGATGAAATGTTGTATCAAAGTTCCCGTTTCCTCGTCGTCACAAAGTATCGTCACTTTGACCCGTAACTCTGTAAAATGAGAGGTAAAACAAATATAACGCACAAAATACAACTGATGTTTCTGCTATTTATGTTATATAATTATTTGTTTTGTATATTTATAAAACTCACAATCAAACAACCACAGAGCTCGATTATTTTGAAATATGTTTGACAATAATTTGAAAAGCAGTATATTGGGAGAAAGAAATGAAAGTTGGAAAATGAAAACAAAAGAGGCTTATCCTTGGATGCGGTTTATTGTAAGATTTTGACTGTATTTGACATGTCAAGTACCAGAAGGAAAGCAATAGGACTATTCTCGGGTTGTGTGCTTTCAATCGGGTTGCCTCGGACTAGCGGTATTTATATTATTCGGATTTCAATAAAAATCACACACACAAAGAGAATAACACTATATTATCTTTATAAATTATTGACGCTCAATTCTTTTAAAAGTCTTTTGTTCAATTAGATTTAGAGCTTTCCTTTGTAACTATGAACATGGTACGTCTAATATAATGTCAGTATTTGAGAAACACATATTTCAGTATTAGCACTAACGATATTTGTATTCCTATGGTATATGGTACCCAGACCATAAGCCATAGGTTAAGCCATAGTATAGTATGTAAACTGCAGGACATTGTGAGGAGTTTATATGCCTTTTATTTCAATTCAAAGTATTTATTTCATGGTAGATGTATATATTCACCTAATTATATCCCACCAAAATTCTGGCCACGAAGAGTGAGATGGTCATAAGTTTACCATTTTTCTCGTTGATTAGTTACCCTCATGAAATGATATTTACATAGGTAGATAATATATATATTATTCAAACATAATGATAGTTTTTGCTAGTTAGAATGTATTTGACAATTATTATGTATTATATACTTTTTAATTTGTTTTTAAAGTAGTAATCCTAAGTATTGATAAATGCATATTTATTATTGTGGAAACAATTGGAGAAAAATGATATTTATAGCACATTGTGGTCTCTTATTTTAAAACTATTACTGATGAAAACAGTTTCTGTATTAAATTCTTGTTTTCTGTTGTCATAGGTTCAATAGATGTTGGTATGCTTGGTCGTTTCCGAAAATCTGCTCCGAGCTAAATTACATTTTGTTTATTTATGTTTTCTCATTTAGGGCAAAGCGTTTCGTTAGAAACTGGGACCATACGCCGCTGGCCATGGAATGGTGTGAAAACACCTTATTGAAGGTTACTTTTTCATCATACTAAGCATACCTTCTTCGGGATGGCTCAACTTTCTGTGCTATTGGCATTTTAAATATTGAGTTCTGCTCAACCCGGGGCAAGAGGGCGTGAACTTTATCAAGCAATTTTCACTACCATTCAGGAACAATCTTAATCAAACCGAGATGTGAAAAATAGATTCCTTTTTATCTGACCACCTTTTGTAAAAAGCACGACCTTCGTTAAATTTACATTTATAACCAATTTCCATTTCTCTCAATAACTGTACAGTATATATAACCCATCCTGTAGCCCCTTTTCAGTATCCGAAATTATCACTATGTCATCTGCGTATAAGAGTAACAACACTTTTAACATTCCAGTATCAATACCTTTAAAGCCATTTAGTGTTGAATATTCCTCTAAATCATTTACATAAGAAGAATATATAAATAGACAAACAATCGCCCTGTGACGCTCTAAGCTAAAACTAAAACAACTAAAACTGTCACTAAGCTGTTGTTTTGATAGTTTACTCTTGATTTTATATATACATACTATACGTTTTAGTAACAATGTTTTCCTACCAGAGAGATCAATTATATTTTATTTCAGAAAACAGTCGTCGAAAAATAAATAAAACAGTCTATACAAAAGTCAAGGCGAGGGATATGTACTTAAGGTCTTGATTGCTGCATGTTACATCAAAACGTATTCACATGTATGCAAGGTGTGATAAAGACTGAGTCAAATAGTCCATGTGCAATATTTTAAACAGTCTTAGACAGCGTTTACACTAATACCATCTACATTTCCAAGAGTGGATTTTGAATTTCAATTGTTTTACATCTATAATTATATTTGTATTAACATTAGACAGCCCCCTTTATACGAATATGTTTATATCCGTAGCATTTTTAATTCGAAAAAAGCCAACTCTCCTTCATTTAAGATAAAGAAATAAAGCGAGTTAACTGTATACATTATTAGTATAAGGATATTAAAATCTTAAGTTAAATTTATACTTAGAAAATACAATTAAATTTTAGGTCAACTCTACACAAACCTTCGATCGTTACTGCATACCCAGAACGGCTCATTTCAGTCAGTTTGTTCAATACCTCTGTAAAACAATATTTAACAATTAAAACATAAATCAAATAAATTAAGGCGATTATCACAAAGAAGGAAGAAAAATCAAACAAAAATCCAATTATAAAGATATACCATGTGATAAAATCAAGTATTTACCTTCGATTTTAGTGTCTACATGATCTTTAATGTTTTGCTCTGTCATGAGAAGACGCGATGTATTGGATTCTTCCATTTTCTGAAGTTTGAGTAAAATGGATTCATTTACTAATTGGTCTTTTTGATACCAATCTTTCAGAACCTGAATCGCCCATGCGATATCTAAGGGGCCATTTTTAAATTTATCTATCCTTTCCATCACCTCGGATTTTATTTCTGGAACTTCAATTGCCAGAATAATGTGTATGGCACCGAATAAGTCTGTCCATATTTCCCGAAAGTCGTCAGAGTTGATATCTATATTACTCCTATGTGATATCGTGTTCCTTGATTTTTTTATAACATTCACAGCGTCAACTGTAGTATTTGTAAGCGTTTCGGTGACGTTTAAAGCTACCATACACAGAACCGTATAATCCCAAGCATCGATATTCGTCTTTCCCGTCACATTGTTAGCACATGCCACTTGAGGGTATACTTGTTTCAATTGGGCGTCTGTTAATTTCCCGCTTTTTCGCAAATTGTCAAGGGTATTTCTTCTTTTAGAGCTAGCAAGAAAACCGTCTAAATCTCCACTATGGTCATAGACTGCAGCTTCTCGTTTGATACATTCTTTTAACTTATCTCTTACTTTCCTTAACGAGTTAGTACAAGATAAGATACATGTAAGAAGATCATCATCCCATTTTTCCAAAGCTAATGGCGCTCCAATTGATGGAAATAATTTATCATATTGTTCGTCTGAAATGGTAGTACCCTTCAACGCATCGATCCTGTGTTTTTCAGTTAAAAGAAAGCTGTAAAGTGTTTTGTGGTGTTCCGGTCGGCTATTTATTTCCTGCAGGAAGATTTTCTTCAGATCGAGTACGAGCTTTCCTTCAAGCGTACATACTGCAATAACCACAAAGCATAATAGCGTAATGTCCCACTGACTAGTATCTACGTTTCCATCGTCAGGGAACAATTGTTCATAATACTTTTTGCCACCGGGATTGGTCGTGATGTGAGCCTTGAAACATTGCAGATAATCAAACAAAGACCCTTTTGCGGATGAACGCTGTACAACATTAACGAGTTCTCTTAGGACTGGTCCACCACCATCAACGTTGAGTAAGTGAAGACGAAGATAATGTTCAGTGTCTGTTGTTGCCATAATCAGGACAGTTATAATACACTCGCACTGAAATAGAAACGGGGCTGAAGATGCATACTGCTAG
This sequence comes from Cyrtodaria siliqua, assembly GCA_037043455.1. Lineage (NCBI taxonomy): Eukaryota > Metazoa > Mollusca > Bivalvia > Adapedonta > Hiatellidae > Cyrtodaria > Cyrtodaria siliqua. Next base: position 13,925 of record JAWPHD010014366.1, read on the forward strand.
TTTGAAATAAACATTTCCGAAAAGATACTACAATTTACTTCAGTTAATATTAGAACTGTAGTACACAGCTGTGAAAAAAAAGGTTTATGACGAATAAAAACTGATGTTATTCCGCTAAAATGCGGGCGATACACAACAAGAGAACTCATATTTTACTTAATATCCCACATTGGGTTATTAAACTCTGAGTTTAGAATGCCTATTACGAAATTACAGAGACTGAACTATATAATTAAGCTTTTGCAAATTAAAATTCGTGATAGTTATTGAAAAGAAACGAAACTTAACAGTGATGATATGTTTACAGTCATGGAACGTAGCCATTGAACCAATGATCCGCTGTTCCAAAGAAACGTTAATAAATGTTATTTATAACTCAATAATATTTATCATACCTAATGTCAGTCCCCCGTGTTGAATTCCCATATATTTCTATTTAATATTTTGCACTGTTGTACGCTATTGTAATGTCATACCATGGAGTGACATCGCTGGAGGGCATAATTTTTTGTAATGTTACCTGTCAATCACATTATCTCGGAATCAGTGTATTATAATTATAAAACACCGAGACTATATGTGCATTTAAAATGCTTTTTTGTCTCCTATGCTGCACATACAACTTTCAGAAGATGATATGGAAAAAGTAATCACGACTTAAGTTTCAAAAAATACAAAAAGAACCATCCGCAGAAATATAGCTAGCTTAATTTCGTGATTTTCTAGGTACTGAAATTATTGATTTCAGTGAAAGAGGTAGCTACTTTGCTATCTTGTTTGTTTTTGTTGCTTCCGAGGGCTCCCCTTTTCAGTAGTTATTGACATTTGTTCAAAATAATAATATTCAGCCAAATCGAATATATTTTAAAAATGCTTTTCGGTACATTAACATAAATATTACATTCCTGTGAGGGTGACATTGAATATTATCAACCTTCGCAAAAACAACATTACACTTGTTTTTTATAAGACAATGGCAATTACTCCAATGATCCAGAAATACTGAAACTGCACTAATGAGATATAGGGTCCTATAGAAACCACAGCGTCCGAACGCAATGGCATCGTAGGTCCGCACTAAACCCTTAGCTCATTAAAATTATGAAAGTGTGATGAAACTTGTTGACAAGCTTTCTTATTCCCAAATTATTAAGCTGAAAACATACGATATTCCATTTTTATCAATTACAATTACTCATAAATGACCAGATGACGTCTTAACTCATCCTTTATGTTAATATGGCAGCATATATTCAGCGAAAGTCAATTTATTCCCATTTTTATACCACACATAGGCAAACATTTCCGACCGAGTGGTCCGAAGATGCTGAAATAAAAGTTGATCAGCCATTTATTATAAAATTGCGGTGTGTTCGATTTGGGTTTTATAAACCAACGCGCTCTTATTATAATAAGTGATTGAAATACAGCTGTTCATTTGTGTTCAATCAGTCAAGTAAAATATATAACTCGACAGTTGCCGGAAAATTGAACTTGACATGTCGTTCGTGTGTAATATATCCAATGGCAGTAACTCATAAACTTATGGTGATTTTGAATATAACTTTACTATGGTACTGTTGTGTGTAAAATGTGTGTTTAATATAAACCGAAACGCTCTTACGCTAATTCACGCAAAAATACAAACATGAATGGCAATGTTAATAAGGAATGAAGGCATATGACGTCACAAACGCAAAAATTGTTGACAATCGGGCTACCGCCTTGGAACGGTCAGCGGCAAAAAGGCAGCTGGGGGTTTAAACGAGGTTCTAGGGTGCACCAAACCTCACACGTACCCTACTGTCATTCCACTAAAACTGGACTGTGTAAATAAAGAAATCCCCGCCATGAACTATTTTCTAACCAACAAGGCAGCATAAAGATGCACTACAAGTATAACACAAAGATGCTCGTGTATATATCAATACAAAAAGAATAGCATAGAAAGCCACAAAGAAGGTACTCAATGACTTGGCAGAAGCCAGAGCAACAAGAGAATAAACCATTTAGGGCACGACAAGACAAGATTGCAGACAAATATCAAACGTCACCGTCCTTTGGGCTTTAGGCAGACGTCATCATAGGGTCCACAGCCTGTCCGGTCATCGCACAATTTAAGAGGAAAGCATATACATGTATATAGATAATGCAGCAGTGTAATGTTCATATAGAAAACTGATTTTCCACGTGAAAAATAACCAGAAAAGGTGGGGTCACAAGACATGTAAGAAAGTTTTTGTTTGTTTACTAAACAAGTCAATGGTTCAGCTGTTTTCATTGATTGACTGTTTTCATTGCTCACAAAGTGTAAGCATAGAGTCGAAATTTCGAAAATGTTCATCAGTGATCCAGTTAAATTTATTAATACGCTTCTTATAGCAAGCGAGCTCTACGGTAACGCGAGTAGCAAATACTACGGGGAAAAAAACAGTAGTAAAAAAGTCGAAACACAGTTAACTCCCTTGTTAAGGGGAGGTCATGGCTATATTCGTTCCAAACGTAGTTAACTCCCATCTGTTTGGTATCCGGCCCAACTCTATCCGCGTTGGTTCTAGTCCATCCAGTTGGCCGGTTACCAGACTTCATTGTTAATGTGACGTCATTATGTAAACGACGGTCAGGCAGTTTATAAAATAATGGTGATTATTACGAACGAGGCTATCCGCACGACCGTCATGCCGATTATTTTCTTTATCCGCACGACCGTCGTGCCGATTATTTTCTTTATCCGCACGACCGTCGTGCCGATTATTTTCTTTATCCGCACGACGGTCGTGGGAATAAAAAAACTGATCGGCACGACTATAGTATTGTTCTTTATCGGCACGACTGTAAACAGAAACGTAAAGTGTTTTACAAACTCGTAATGTATACAAAACAAATACAATACTTAGGGAACAGTTAAAGTGTGTAAAATTATGGGTAAATTGTGTTTTGAATGAAAAACAAGAATCGTGTACAGTATTTTCCGAAAGGTCCGTTTAAGGATATATCTCAAATGGTATACAAGTAAATAACTTATACAGTATGTATAGAACATACTTGCCATTATGGCATATGGAATTCACATGTATACATAATAAAAACATTACAAGATGGAAATGGTGTGTGTGTGTGCGCGCGCGGGTGCGTGTGTGTACGCGTGCGTGCATTGGTGGAACTTGCTGACATCTATATGAACTGGGACGATATAAAGACAGCCAGGTTTGCCAAATTGCCGCTCATCACCGCAATCAATCCCCTATCATCCTACTTGATTCTGTCTTCTGTTTAAATAGTTTCATTTTACACATATATTATCGAAAGATAGATATTTAGGTGAAAATGTGGCAAAACAAATAAACATACAAACTACGTACGAACAGTAAACACGTTTATTGAGCAATCAGCACTGAGATTACAATACAAACTACTTCTAAACTATTTGGGGGATACAAGAGAAAAAGAGAAGAACATGTATACAAAAATACATAGCCCCTATATGACGACATAGCCTATAAGAAAAATAACAATAGCTATCGCAACGTAATTATTTGCTATATCTAGACCTTAACTCCGAAGTGACAATCTATTCAACCCGCCAACCCGCCAACAACAGGCACATTTTAAAATACAAAATCATTCTTCCAAACTCTTTCCATGTGTTGAGGTCATAAAATAATTAATATGTACCGATTAAAAGCCTAGTTGATGTATACCTAAAACACATGTAATTAAGTATACGTGAAATGAATTTAGAGTTGATCATTCTTAATTCGACGCACAGGACAGTTGTTAAATTTGGTCGTTGTCGGCGGGGTAGCTACTTTAATAAGTGTCTTGCGGGAAGCCGTATGCTCGTATTGTAAGAATGAGGTTGTTAATTCATTTATTAATTTACAACAAATTGCAGATAAGTTAATGCCGTAAAATGGTAAAGCGTGCATATGCTAATTAGTTTGGCATAATTATGTCATACACACGAAACTTAGCACTGTTAATCATGCAAATTAAATACAAGAAAAGTCACTAGTAAGTAATAAATGCCACCAAAAATAAATTCTGATGGGAATTCTTACATTGTACATTTGGTTATTCCGCCGACAACAGGCAATAACCGTTCTTCCAAACTCTATCCATGTGTTGAGGTTATACAATAATGCACATGTTCGAGAAGAAGTCAAAATATTTTCATGGATACTTAAATACCTGTAATTGAGTGTGCTTTAACTGAATTTAGAGTTGGTAACTCATAATTCGACGGACAATAGGGTGGTGGTTTGCCTGGCTGGTTAAAGCGTTGATAGTGTAGTTACAGAGTTCAGATTGGCAACATGTGTAAGTTACTCATATACCTTAGCTAAGAAACGAAGTACATTTGTTGTAAAAGTTCCCTGTTGTTGGCAGGATAGCTGTTCTAAAGGGACACATGGCAATCTTGATTTTTTTAAAAACTAGCGGCGTCCAGTTAGTTTTTCTACGAAAATTGCATTTGTTCAATCATTAATGTTAATTATAAGAATTGTATTAAGCCATTTGTTTTTGCATATTATTATTTTTTGATATTATTGCACCAATAATATATTAAAACTTACAGTACATGTATAATAAGACGCAATAGTGAATACTTAAAATTTGATTTATTAAGATGTACCCAGGGTAAAAGTAAAAATGATACTGGATATATAAATCGATACGCCCAATTTAAATACTTCAAGATTGCCGTGTGTCCCATTACTGGAAAATGGAGGGGAAAATAATCAACGCATTTGACCATTGACGGTCAAGTGTGACAGTGACGCGCCCGATACTTGCACACGACCCAAATTTTCACTGTGGTTAACATTTGTGGGACGTTTCATGTAAATCCCTTTAGTAATTTTACTCATTTGACCTTTATGTTTAAGTTTTACCTTGACCTTTGAAGTACACAAGTTATGCTTGAACACGACTCACATTCTGATTGTGGTTTAAGATTTATGTGAACATTCATGGAAATCCCTCAGACTTTCAATGTTATGGCTGCGATATGATGTTGGCTCATTTTATCTTTAAGGTAGGTTGTTAAGAGCTATGTAATAGTTGTAGCATGGTCGGTGACATTTCCTTTGATGAATGCAGAGCATTAAATCGTTTAATTTAGGGTAACTAAAGGGGCGTGTCTAAGCCGTACTACAACTACCGGATATTGGAATTTAGAGTACGGTCACTATGACGTCACAGTGTTACTAGGTACACCATGCTACAAAAAAGATAGAGTCTGTCTCAGCTCGTTGGTTATTTAAACACCTCGATGGGCTACGCCCATCCAGGTGTTTAAATAAGCCAACTCGCTGAGACCAGACTCTATCTATATTACATAGAGTCTGGTCTCAGCGAGTTGGCTTATTTAAACACCGAGATGGGCGTAGCCCATTAAGGTGTTTAAATAACCAACGAGCTGAGACAGACTCTATCTATTTTGTAGCATGGTGTACTTAATAACACTGTGACGTCATAGTGACCGTACTCTAAATTCCAATATCCGGTAGTTGTAGCACGGTATAGCCACGCCCCTTTAGTTACCCTAAATTAAACGATTTAATGCTCTGCATTCATCAAAGGATTTGATACCGACCATGCTACAAGTGATATTGGAAAGTGCTGCTAAATAAAACGCTGTTCTGTAACCCTATGGGAACGATTTGGTGGTGTCTATTTTGAATGTTTTAACGACGGAGTGATATGCCAAAGTACAAACCTTTATTCTACCGCAATATAAATCTGAGCATACTTTACTGTATATTGAAAACATTCAAGCCGAACAAATGTTTTCTTTTGTACTTTAAGCATTTCATATCAAGTTAATTCAGAAAAATATTAGTAAAATACAGCATCTCACTAAAAATAGCACGTCAAATTCCATATAAAATAACTTAAACTGAACCGCAACAGCCGGTATAATGTAACCAACAAAAGACACACATTACTCTCAAACTTTAAGAGCATTCTGTGATTAAAATGCCATTACTTACACATGCATGGCTTACTGCTAAGCTTATGTAACATTTCGATGTGTTTTAATGACATGTTAGCAGATAACGAAAAAAGCGTTTCTTATCCGAAAGTTTTGACGGAAGGACATGAACAGAGAATGACCTACTGATTTCGTGTGTGTGAGTGGGAGGAAATAATAATAATAATAATAATAAAAACACGCACAGATTTGCCAGAATGTTTCTAAACATAAACATTTGACTAGATACCTACAGTTTAATTATGAACATTGAAAACGTTGAATAGAAACAATTAAAACAACCACTTATATAGGATCCTCTACATTTGAAAACGTTGAATAGAAACAATTAAAACAACCACTTATATAAGATCCTCTACATGACACACGTAATCCATTAGAACAAACGTAAATGTGTTTATTACTGCATCTGCTCGGGGTATTATTTACAATTCTTGCATACCGGACAAGGATATCCGTAATTTTACCGGGGCTAGATATTTCCATCTCACACTAGGGTCGAGATAAAATTCACGCGCGCCAACATCCGGTATGCCGGAAAACATGCAAAACGTTAGTAGCTGGCGGCGTCAACGCACAACATGTCTCCGATATGCAATATGAATCTATCATGGGTATTCGGTTCAGATAGGGAATTCCAACCCTCGGTATAAGTGTTTTAATCGGAAACTCGGCAGAGCCTCGGTTCCGATACAAACACTTATACCTCGGGTTGGAATTTCCTATCTTCACCGGATACCCATGAAAGATTCTTAATATATTCCTACACTTCTACTTTTAGCTAGAATCTTTATTTGAGTAAATCTTAATAGATTTGCAAGAAGTATCTCAACATGAATATTTGACTGGATCTCTAGATTTTCGTCATTATGCAAATTTTAGCATGTTATCAGTTATTAATACATGAACTCCTCGTTATGACAAAGCAGAACAACGTAACTCATTGTATCCAGTAATGTAAACAAGCACATACCTTTCGTATTGGATAAAACAAATACAACTTTGCTAGACCAACACTGAATTTCTCATGAGATAAACACCATCATCTTTTTATTTAGATTTTAGCATGAGTGTTTTGTAATGAATAGAATCTTGCATTTGTGTTTATTCTGAAATCTTTGAACATCTTAAAATACTGTTGGGCATTTACAGTAGCTGTGAAAAAAAGGTTTATGACGAATGAAAAGTGATGTTGTTCCGCTAAAATGCGGGCGATACACAACAAGAGAACTAATATTTTACTTAATATCCGACATTTGGTTATTAAACTCTGAGTTTAAAATGCCTATTACGAAATTACAGAGACTGAACTATATAATTCAGCTTTTGCAAATTAAAATTCGTGATAGTTATTGAAAAGAAACAAAACTTAACAGTGATGATATGTTTACAGTCATGGGACGTAGCCATTGAACTAATTATCCGCTGTTCCTAAGAAACGTTAATAAATATTATTTATAACTCAATATTATTGATCATCAGTACCCCGTGTTGAATTCCCATATATTTCTATTTAATATTTTTCACTGTTGTACGCTATTGTAATGTCATACCCTGGAGTGACATCACTGGAGGGCATCATTTTTTGTAATGTTACCTGTCAATCACATTATCTCGAAATCAGTGTATTATAATTATAAAACACCGAGACTATATGTGCATTTAAAATACTTTTTTGTCTCCTATGCTGCACATACAACTTTCTGAAGATGATATGGAAAAAGTAATCACGACTTAAGTTTCCAAAAATACATAAAGAACCATCCGCAGAAGTATAGCTAGCTTAATTTCGTGATGTTCTAAATACTGACATTATTGATTTCAGTGAAAGTAGCTACTTTTCTCTCTTGTTTGTGTTTGTTGCTTCCGAGGGATCCCCTTTTCAGTAGTTATTGATATATGTTCAAAATAATAATATTCAGCAAAATTGAATATATTTTAAAAATGCTTTTCGGTACATTAACGTAAATATTACATTCCTGTGAGGTTGACATTGAGAATTATCAACCTTCGCACAAACAACATTTCACTCGTTTTTTATAAGTCAATGGCAATTACTCCAATAATCCAGAAAGACTGAAACTGCACTAAAGAAATATAGGGTCCTATAGAAACCACAGCGTCCGAACGCAATGGCATCGTAGGTCCGCACTAAACCCTTAGCTCATTAAAATTATGAAAGTGTGATGAAACTTGTTGACAAGCTTTCTTATTCCCAAATTTTTAAGATGAAAACATACGATTTCCATTTTTATCAATAACAATTATTCATAAATGACCAGATGATGTCTTAACATATCCTTTATGTTAATATGGCAGCATATATTCAGCGAAAGTCAATTTATTCCCATTTTTATACCACACATAGGCAAAAAATTTCCGACCGAGTGGTCAGAAGATGCTGAAATAAAAGTTGATCAGCCATTTATTATAAAATTGCGGTGTGTTCAATTTGGGTTTTATAACCCAACGCGCTCTTATTATAATAAGTGATTGAAATACAGCTGTTCACTTGTGTTCAATCAGTCAAGTAAAATATCTAACTAAACAGTTGCCGGAAAATTGAACTTGACAGTAACTCTTAAACTTATGGCCTTGTGATTTTGAATATAACTTTACTATGGTACTGTTGTGTGTACAATTTGGGTTTAATATAAACCGAAACGCTCTTACGCTAAAACACGCAAATATACAAACATGAATGGAAATGTTAATAAGGAATGAAGGCATATGGCGTCACAAACGCAAAAATTGTTGACAATCGGGCTACCGCCTTGGAACGGTCAGTGGCAAAAAGGCAGCTGGGGGTTTAAACCAGGTTCTAGGGTGCACCAAACCTCACACATACCCTACTGTCATTCCATAAAACGGGACTGTGTAAATAAAGAAATCCCCGCCATGAACTATTTTCTAATCAACAAGGCAGCATTAATATGCAATATTAGTAAAACACAAAGATGCTCGTGTATATATCAATATAAAAAGCAATAGCATAGAAAGCCACAAAGAAGGTACTCAGTGACTTGGCAGAAGCCAGAGCAACAAGAGAATAAACCATTTAGGGCACGACAAGACGAGATTGCAGACAAACATCAAACGTCATCGTCCTTTGGGCTTTAGGCATACGTCATCATAGGGTCCACAGCCTGTCCAGTCATCGCACAATTAAAGAGGAAAGCATATATGTTTCCCCACCGATTACCTAGGACACTATAGTAGGACGGCTAGCTACAATTACAGGATGGGCTCAGTGCTCCATATATTACATAGAAAGACTACCTACAACTATAGGATGTCCTCTGCTGTACTGTAGATTAAGTAGGGCACGATGAGAGGACGACTAGAAACAACTATTGCGCGACCTATGTTGATCTTGCTGATTACTAGAGCAAGGTTATGTGACGACTGGCAATAGGATGGCCTCTACTGCTCCGAATATTACTAGAGCACGATGATGGGACGACTAGCTACAAGTAAAACTATCACTGAAAGTAATGAATACCCCCGTTTAAATGTTAAGTCAAACAAAATGCCATAAATCTGTAATAAATAAGGCAATCAACAATGGGTGATGTAGAGGGACATAAGGTCATCAGATGTCATCAGTTGTTATGTGTATATGAAGTTGGGAACAACCCATTGCAAATTGTTTGAGTAATGCAAGTAATGAAAATGTGTTACTTGACGCAAATCCACGCTAAGGGATGGAACACAAAATGTATTACATGATAGGACGCCACTGCAGGCCACAGCACGATCTATGTAGCTCCAAAGAGTACATAGGGCACAATAACATGACAACTAGCTACAGCTAAAGTACAACTCGCTACAACAATTATACGGCCTATGTTGCTCAATAGATTTCTACAGAACGATAGAAGGATTACTAGCTGTAACTATAGGATGGCCTCTGTTGCCCCAAATACTACCTAGGGCACGATAAGAGACTGACTGGCTATAACTATAGGACGGCCTCGGTCGACCGCAAATTACCTTGGGCACGAAAAGTGGAGGACTTGCTACAGCTATAAGTTGACCTATGTTGCTCGTAGATTACTACAGCACGATAAGAAGACGACAATCTAAAACTATAGGATGGCATATGTTGCCCCGAAGATTACGTAGAGCACAATAAGAGGACGACTATCTATACGTATAGCACGGCCTCTATTGCCCCATATATTACTTAAGGCACGAAAAATGGACGACTAGCTACAACTATAGGACGGCCTATGTTGCCCCGCAGATAACCTAGGGCACGATAAGAGGACGACCACCTGCAGCTATAGGACTGTCTAAGTTGCCACACAGATTACCTAGGGCGCGATAAGAGGAAGACTAGCTGCAACTATAGGACGGCCTATGTTGCCCCGCAGATTACCTTTGGCACGATAAGAGGACGACTAGCTGCAATTATATGACGGCCTATGTTGCCCCGTAAATTACCTAGGGAACGATAAGAGGACGACTAACTCCAACTATAGGATGGCCTATGTTGCCCCGCAGATTACCTAGGGCACGATAAGAGGACGACTAGCTCCAATTATAGGACGGCCTATGTTGCCCCGCAGATTACCTAGGGCACGATAAGAGGACGACTAGCTCCAACTATAGGACGGACTAGGTTGCCCCACAGATTACCACCTATGGCACAATAAGAGGACTACTAGCTGCAACTATAGGACGGCCTATGTTGCCCCGCAAATTACCTAGGGTACGATAAGAGGACGACCAGCTGCAACTATAGGACGGCCTATGTTGCCCCGCAGATTACCTAGTGCACGATAAGATGTCGACTAGCTCCAACTATAGGACGGCCTATGTTGCCTCGCAGATTACCTAGAGAACGATAAGATGACGACTAGCTCCAACTATAGGACGGAATGTGTTGCCTCGCAGATTACCTAGGGCACGATAAGTGGACGACTAGCTGCAAATATAGGACGGCCTATGTTGCCCCGCAGACTACCTAGAGCACGATAAGAGGACGACCAGCTGCAGCTATAGGACGGTGTATGTTGCCCCGCAGATTACCTAGGGCACGATAAGAGGACGAGCAGCTCCAACTATAATATGGCTTATATTACCCCGCAGATTACTAGGGCACGATAAGAGGACGACCAGCTGCAACTATAGGACGGCCTATGTTGCCCCGCAGATTACCTAGGGCACGATAAGAGGACGTCTAGCTCTAACTATAGGATGGCCTATGTTGCCCCGAATATTACATAGGGCACGATAAGAGGACGATAAGAGGACGACTAGCTCCAACTATAGGATGGCCTATGTTGCCCGATAAGAGGACGACTATTTACAACTATAGGACGGCCCGTGTTACCCCACATATTACATAGGATAAATAGCTACAGCTAAAGGACGTCTAGCTGCCCCTTAGATTACCACAGCAGGATAAGAGGACGACTAGCTAAAATTATAGGACAATCTATGTTGCCCCAGCAGATTACCTATGTCACGATAGGAGGACGACTAGCTGCAACTATAGGACGGTATATGCCTATTACCTAGGGAACGATAAGAGGACGACTAACTCCAACTATAGGATGGCCTATGTTGCCCCGCAGATTATCTGGGGCACGATAAGAGGACGACTAGCTCCAACTATAGGGCGGCCTATGTTGCCCCGCAGATTACCTAGGGCACGATAAGAGGACGACTAGCTGCAACTATATAGCGGCCTCTGTTGCCCCGCATATTACTTCGGGAACAATAACAGGATGACTAGCTACAGCTAAAGGACGACTAGCTTCAACTATATGAAGGTCTATGTTGCCCCGTAGATTATCACAGCAGGACAAGAGGGCGACTAGCTACAACTATAGAATGGCCTCTTTTCCCTTATATTTGATAATACATGATAGGATGATGACGACTAGCTTCAACTATAGGACGGCCTCTGATGCCCCATATACTATCTAGAGCACGTGTATTATTTATAAATGTGAATCATTATGTGATGTGTTTCTGGTGATATTCTGGCGACTTATTTCGCATTAAGTCCCGCGTTGTGGTTTACATTATAGACATATGCAATTCAATCAGAATTTATTCTCCAATTTCCGTAATTGGTAAATGGTCAGCTTACGGAAATTGACGAGACAGTTCCTAATGCTATGCTTAGTTATTCGTACGGAAACAGACGACTGATTTATTTAGCAAGTGAGTGTCTCAAAAACACTTGATAAATTTAAACAAGAAAAAGGGATTGCTTTTAGGCTTGGCTATTTCGGACACAAGTTTAAATCTTGTTGGAGTTATATCTGAAATAGTAAAGACTTAGTTCAAAACTAAACATGGTAGACGGGTATTATATTTTCAGATGTCAGGTTTAAATGGATAGTGCAAACAAATTAGTAAATATCAAGGGTAGCTCTAGTTTTACTATAGTTTGCCTTCCAAACGCAATAAACTTCATTAATATCTTCACACTCTGCACTACCGAAGACTGGTTATTTACGTGTCAGTAGTGATTAAACCCTTTGACCCCCCCCCGCCCCAGCACTACCCCGCTCCCCCCCCCCCACCACTACCGAGCTCCTCCCCCTCCAACACCCCAATATTGCACGAAATACAGCGGACGATACTATCTAAAGACAACTCAAGATGTAATTATTCGAGTTCAAAATTGAAGAATGTTTGATTCGAAAACACATATGTCCACCAACTGCATGACTATCGTATGCGGTTCATATATACTAGTATGTAAAATACACACAGCATGAAACCAAACATGCTTGAATAGGATACTTAGGAAACTTTTTACATGTAAGCATATGTGCGTGTGTTTGTGTTTGTGTTTGCATATTTCTGTTTAAAATAGTATAATTTAGTCAATTTTCCATGTTTTTTTTTTTGAAGACACGTTTTAATAAGTATCTGCTCCCTTAAATGTCGTTGCATTTATGCTCAATATATAGTTTTATATACGACCGTGTTAGTGTTTGACTATTATTAAGGTGCATAATTCAAACATACCTCAATTGATGTTACGCATGTGTGGCCTAGTAGTATCATATTCGTGCAGTGTGTCGTTAAAATCTGTCAAATTTAAGGCTTTATCTATGTTTCAAATATTTAATTTTGAATGTTTAGCTCTTTACTTAATTCACAATTGACTACATATTTTACATTATATTTTTACGTTTTGTGACAACATATTATATACGATCGTTTATAACAATGGCATAGTAGTTGGCGTTACTTATCGGTAACCATATTGTGAAATTCAGATCCTATGTTTCAAATAAATACCGTCGTTTTGTTTAAGTCTCTTTAATCGTTTGAGTCGTAATGTTTATCCGTCCGTCCATATGAAGATTCACGGAACAGTCGCCGGTTTGATATTCTTAAAACTGTTTAGCTTGTCGGAAAGTAGAAATGTGCCAAAAGTAAAGCGTATGCGAGGTACTAGGATAAATTCCTTACGCCATAAAGCTCTGACACATACATACACACATACATACGCACGCATGCACGCACCCATGCACGCGCGCAAGCTTAAGTATTTTGAGTGCATACTAACTTTAATACGTTACTAAATCAATGACTAGGTTGAACATGGATAAAAAACATACAGTTAAACGTGTTTGCCTATATGTGACATATATTTCTTTTATTAACTGTCAGTGAATGGTGTTATTATAGACACAACAAAGCCGATTGACGCTTAAGAGTTTGATATTTGATCAACATGTAAAATGTAAATTTAAAAGAATTGGACATGTCAACAACATGCATTTTTAAGTTATTTTACCAAACTGAATGCATGCTATCAGACAAACGAGACGTATTAATAATCCTTTCAGGTGATTTTCTATTGACTCTTATAACATAATTGATGCCAAACGGTCTCACTAAGTATTAAGGAACCTTAAAATTCGTTAACAAATATATAAGGGGTAGTATTTTCTTGATTTTGCATTTGAGATAATCAGATAATCAAGATTACCCCCATTTACATGCAGTCGTTTACTCCTGTGAGTATATATGCACACCTAAGTACCTTGTCATGTGAACAGATTTGCATATGTGAGTATAAATATTCTTGGAGTAAAGTAACGTGAATAAAAGTATATTTGCACCGCTTCAGGAGGTAATGCAAAAGTATATTTGCTCATAAATAACTTTACTTGTTAAGTATATTGTGTCATGTGTACAGATTTGTATTTTGCATACATGAGCAAACTGATGTGTTTCATGTCCCAAAATATTGGTGATATAGGGAACCCGGTGGCCCGGTTAGTTTAGTTGGTACAGCACTCGCCCTGTAATCAAGGGTCCCGGGTTTGAGTCCCGTACTGTTCGCACTTCCCCCTTTGGTTTATTTCACTGGCAACGAGGTTAATTCGGTGAACACGGGATAGAGACAACGGGAGTCCGAGATGCCGGAAGAGCTGGTTCAGCTCTTTAAAGTTAAAGAGGGGAGGAGTGTGGTGATATTGGGTTCCCGGTGGCCCGTCAGCTCATTTGGTAAAGCACTCGCACTGTAAGCAAGGGATCCTGGATTCGCATCCCGCACTTTCCCCCATTGGTTTACTTTAGTAGTGGGGTATTGTATTATCATTAAAATTAGCCAGACATCCAATAACCTACACTGTGTGCAGATCAGATGTCGTATGCACGGCTCCCTTGTTGAAAATGGCTGCAAAAGAAAGATCTACCAGCGGTTCATTTGCAAAAATAAAACTCGGTGCAAGTTTGAAAAGTCTCTTCACCTTTTTATACGAATACGGGAAGTATTATGGTACAGTGTTATTTTGACTGTTTTTATAGCCGTTGTTGGGTTATATTTCCAATGCCAAAACATATAGTTTTTCCCAATTTTGAGACAGAAATTCCCTCTTGAAAGCAAAAACTAAAAGTCAAATGTCACTGTAAGTGGCAAATTTCCCCGAAGTGGTTTGTGAATAGATGAACTGTATGCTTATGCATACAGCTCAAAATGCGGCGACATCATAATTTTGGTTTAAACATATTTTATTTTTTCAATGGTTTTCAACATTTCATATATTCATTGTACAATCGTATTCAAAGATTAGGACGAAAGCAAACTGCTTATAGAATTCTTCTCCTATACATCGCAAAGTTTGAACCATGTTTATAAATATTTATGGGCATAATGGTAAAAACAAGTAAAAGTTCAGCAAAACTGGAAGGTGGCATATGACCGATGACAAAGTTATACACCGAACACAACCAATATGACTTCATTCAAATACAGGGTCATAAGGCTTCTTGTGGCCTTTAAATGCAACCTTTACCTTGAAGATACGGACCTGGGTTTTACGCACGACACATCATCTTGTTCTGGTGAACATTTCTGCCAGGTTGTATAAAAATCCCTCAACGGATGACAACGTTATAGACCGGACACGACTTACATGATTTCAATCAAATACAGGTACATATGCCATCTTCTGGCCTCTAAGAGTAACCTTGACCTTGAAGCTACTGACCAGGAGTTTGCTCGCGACCACATAGTCGTGTTATGGTGAACACTTCTACCAAGTTATTTGAAAATCCCTATTTGAATGTCGGAATTATTGACAGGACATAAAATATGGACACAAAAGAACTTCATTTTGACTTTGACCTCCAGGTGTGACCTTGAACTTGAAGCTACTGACCTGGATTGTGTACGTGACACGTCATCTTGTTTGTGGTGAACACCTGTGGCAGGTTATTTGAAAACCTGTCCATGAATGTCACAGTTATTTACCTGACATGAAATATGGACAATGAACGTACGTCTTTTTGAACTTTGACCCCTAAGTGTGACCTTTACCTTGAAACTCCGGACCAAAAATGTACATGTGACACATCCTTTTGTTGTGGTAAACACTTGTGCCAGGTTATATGAAAATCCCTCCATAAATGTCAGAGTAATTTGCCGGACACGAAAGTACCTCTTTTTGACCTTGACCTCTTAGTGTGACCTTGGCCTTGGAACCATGGACCTGGACTTTGCACGCGATACATCGTCTTGTGGTGAGCACTTGTTCCAAGTATTTTGAAAATCCATCCATTATTAGAGTTATTTATCGGACATGATTGTACGGACGGACGGACTGACGGACGGACGGAGCGACTATTATATGCCAACCTTCGGGCGCATGAAAATAGCATTGTGTGACAAATACTGAGAATGGAAAGCTTTTAAATGCCTCCGTAATCGTTAATGTACTGAAAACAGTATTAAAGATACAATTATTAAAGGGATGTTTTATTGTAAGTTTTCCCAATTTTATGTAAAAGCGCGCTAAAATTCCCAGTTGTAATGGTATTGGTTATGTTCCCAAAGTATAGGAAAATAAGAAATGTCACTGTAAGTGACAAATGCCCCCGAAGTGGTTTTGACCTTTGAACTCTAAGTGTGACCTTGACCTTGGAACCACGGACCTGGAATTTGCGCGCGACACGTCGTCTTGTTGTGTCATGTTATTTGAAAATCCGTCCATGAATGTCAGTTATTGACTGGACATGAAAGCACTTCTTTTTGACCTTTGACTTCTAAGTGTGACCTTGACCTTGGAGCCACGGATCTAAATGTTGCGTGCGACACGTTGTCTTGTTGTGGTGAGCACTTGTGTCACGTTAATTGAAAATCCTTCCACGATTGTCAGAGTTATTGACTGGACACGATGGTACGGACGAACGGACTGACTGACGGACAGTGCGACTACTATATCCTGCCCTTCGGGGTCATAACAAACCACTGGTATGAGATAGTCCGTACGTATTTCCGTAAACCATTAGGCATTCCGGACGATAACTTCGAAACCATAACAAATAACACACTCACTCATGTGCCATAGGAACAATGTCCTACGTGGTCAAAGGTCAAGATCGCCATAACCTTATATTGAAACACGCATACCTCACTATAACTTCGAAATCATAAAATTCACACTCATGAAACTTCATGGGTACATTGCTCTAGGTGAGAGAAACCCTATTATTTTTGGGGTCATCAGGTCAAAGGTCATGCAGAAATGCGCATTCCGTTAAATAACTTTAAAACCATAATACCCACACTCATGAAACTTCATAGGTACATTGCCCTTGGTGAGAGGAGAAATCCTATTGTTTAATGGTTCTAAGGTCAAGGCCGCTATGTTCATAAATGGAAATAGGCATTCCGCGTGATAACTTCAAAACTATAACATCCACACTCATGAAACTTCGTAGGCACATTGACTTTTGTGAGAGAAAGTACCTTATTGTTTTCGGGGTCAGTAGGCCAAATATCAAGGTCACCATGACCGTATATGGAAATACATATTCCGCTAAATAACTTTGAAACTATAATACACACACTCATGACAGGTCATAGGTACATGGTCAGAGAAGAAACTCGGTTGCTGATATTCACAAACTAGTTGACCTACAATCTGAAACTTTATACAAATAGTGCTCTTGGTTAAACAACATACCCTATCAGTTTCTTTTGTTGGAAAGTCAAAGCTCAATGTCATATTGACCTGACACTTAGACAATGTTTTAACATAAAATGTTTAGCAAACGGGCATATATTAATTAGGCGGTACTCTTGTTGAAATAATTAGTCTGTGCATGATCGCTACTGAAGACAAACATATCTCCATAATGCATATTCCGGGTGTAACTGTCAAATTACATACGTTAATCACACGTAAACACAAAGCAAATATACTTTTACTCGCATGTGTATATATACTCCATATGCAAAAATACTTACATGAATAAATTTCTGCATGTATATGAGGTGGATATAGTGTATTACCAAATATTTGCATACAGGAGCATCGTGGCGTTTGTTATTCCCAACCCCATAAAACAACGAGTATTGACCGAATTTATTAACATTTATGTATGCATTTCTTAATTTTGATCAAACACTACTAGTATGAAGTTATTAAGAGACCTTTATTTCCGTTTTGACAATCAGGTAAACAGCATCTCTTTCGACTGAGAGCCAATCATTTTCTAGACGAAAACTATTGTGTATATAGTTTATTAGTCTAATTAAAGCAGGGTCCCAATGATCAGTACATGAACAATGCTTATTAATAAATGCAGGTATTATACCACGAATTATTTTCCCAATAGACACCAATGGTAAAGTGTCACATATTAATGATTTGCTGCAAATTCAACTCAAGTATATAGATAATGCAGCAGTGTAATGTTCATATAGAAAACTGATTTTCCACGTGAAAAATCACCAGAAAAGGTGGGGTCACAAGACATGTAAGAAAGTTTTTGTTTGTTTACTAAACAAGTCAATGGTACAGCTGTTTTCATTGATTGACTGTTTTCATTGCTCACAAAGTGTAAGCATAGAGTCGAAATTTCGAAAATGTTCATCAGTGATCCAGTTAAACTTATTAATACGCTTCTTATACATACAACCACAAAATCGAATAGAAATGGGCAGTTTTCCCCTACTTATAATGCCCGTTTTCATCAAAAAAGGAGGGATTACTTTTGATTTTAGGAACTACATTCGATACACCTCGGAGGCTTACATGTAATTAGTGGTGATAAACCTGCAGACAATTTTCAAGTTTTTGCGTCTGTGTGATCAAGATCGATTTAGGACGTTTCGGCACCAAACCATTTCGACACCTAGACGAATCGGCACCTAGACGTTTCGGCTTCAAACCATTTCGGCATCTATTTTAATTTTTACCCTAGACGTTTCGGCACCCATTTATATTTGAGTATTGTAATGAAGTAACGAAGTAAAGAAATTAAATATTTTCTATAATAGAAATTCATTTAAAATGCCAAGTTGATTGCCTTAACGGCAATTCCGAAGCGGATTTGAGCCTGAATACAACTAAAGCATGAACATAAATAGGGCCCATATGATAATCACTTGTAAAAATTAAGTAAATATGACTTTTATATTATAGTGTAGCATGGTCACTGAAATTCCCCTAGTAATACCTCAGTGGTAAATCTTTTAATTGAAAATAATTGAATATGTTCCCTTTAACATGAATATTAATGTATACCTAAGACCAAATAAAAACTTATCTGTATTCATACAGTAACTTTTAATTTTTAATTTTACCTTCCTGTCATCTATATATCGACGACTACAGGTATGTGACTTGAACAAAGCCTCCACAAACTAACCCATCTACATATAACGCATGCGTTATACTTTCCTTGTTTAATTTTAATTATATTAAATCATGGATATAATGTAAATAATGTTCATACAAAATGTCGATTGTGAATGCAATCAACTACTAGCTACTTGCATTGATCTTAAAATTGTGTCGCAAATTATTTGTTGACTATTTCAGTGAACTTGAAACCAAGTTTAATGATATGAATCATTACCGAATGCGGTCTAATGGCTCAAATAGGATCTATCTCGCCAGTTCCTTTAACCAATTGTTAGTTATGAAATTCGAAGACGCAATTCCGAGTGTGGCGTGTATTGGAACAATACGGAGATATTCCGAGTGTGGCGTGTATTGGAACAATACGGAGATATTCAGAGTGTGACGTGTATTGGAACAATACGGAGATATCTCCGAGTGTGGCGTGTATTGGAACAATACGGAGATATTCAGAGTGTGGCGTGTATTGGAACAATAGCGTGTATTGGAACAATACGGAGATATTCCGAGTGTGGCGTGTTATGGAACAATATGGAGATCTTATCTAAAAGCCCCAAGGTATATACCATTATTATACCTCAAGTTAATTCCCCGTGTTGAATTCCCACAGACTGATATTTAATATTTCGCACTGTCGTACGCTGCTGTAATGTCAGACCCTGGAGTGACAACCTGGTAATAGTAGTATAAGGTTTTATTTTTCCTCGCCGTTGGCAACTAGGTCTTTTGGCGAGGTTTTCAGTAGTATTTTATGAATAATAACAATAGTAGTTTAAGTACTATTTACTAAGCTTATCAATCTCGCACGGATGGCAGGATCCAAGCAGACGCAAGACATGGCAACATATGGTTGGCAGGGACACAAGAGGATTAACTTGGCAGAGGCTGAGTGATGGAAACACAGGGGGGATAAGCCCATGTTGGTCTATCTGATGAAATTCAATCGAGGATTATTAATAATAATATTATTTTCCAGCACCAGCGCGTCACCATTTCTTAAAATATGTATAATTTAATATGTACATATATACATAATCCATATTGGGTCTGCTTCATGCTCCCTTCCAAAGGGAATGGACATTTGTAATTATAAGCGGGTTAAGTTAAAAACCGATAAAATATCCAGTGTTGTTAGTAAGACATCACTCCAAATCTCTCAATATAAAACAAAGCAATATGAATTGTGCGCTTACGAGAGCAAAAACGTTTAATGGAGTGTGTCCCTCCACCAAAGCCTCGGGTAGGCCACACTGGGGAGGGCATGAAGCAGAGGTATACATAGATTTTACATGTTAATAATATGTCCCCCTTTTCCCGATGTGTGCGTCAGACCAAACTAAAAATAGTATCTTCCCAGCTGTCGATATAAAATCAATGTGAAATAATAAGCATTTATAAAACTAAAGAGGACAGTCAGGAATTTCTATTAACTTAATTGTTCATATAAAACAACCAATTATTAAAATCACACACCGGGGCTGGTGGGGGCATACAAAATAGTATAACGTGGTATTATACGACATATGGGAGTGGGAGCGGTTGGGGTGGGGAAAAATAAGTAACTAATAATATTATTGTTTATAAGATAAACATTTAAGACTTTTTAAGACATATTTAATAAGCATCTCCGTGACGCCAAAAGGTAGGGCGGTCCCCACACAAATTTTGTCATGGGGTACTTATGTCAGTATAAGGGGAAAACAAAATATAACTTGAGATTTACCTAAGTCTGTTTATATTAATGGTATATCTTAAAGAATAGTCCTGTTAAATTACAGGGGAAAGCAGACTAGAACTTAAGAATGAAATTTGGAGAGCTTGTTAAAAAATTGGGGTACTGGAACCTCAGTACTGATAACCACATAGAGAGCCAGTACAACGACCGTCTAACCAAGTGGAAGTCAGTACTGAGTATGATCCTAATTTACTCTTCTATTAAATTACAGGGGAAAACAGACTATAACTTAAGAATAATATCTGGGATAAGATAATCATTATATCCTTGTTAAACTATATAAATAGTTTGTTAATTTTATACACTGGGGGGTTATACTATAGGGTATATTTAAAAGATGTGGGTACTACATATTGTTCAAGGTTTTCAACACTCATTGAGGGAGACTCCGGATGTCTGAAATTACAAGCCACCCCTAGCCTCTCCCAGTGGTGTTCAGACCACCCTGTCCACTAATTATTACTATTTAAGGGAAAATATAGATTAAAATCTATAGTACATAAGTAGGTTATTCGTATGAAGTTTATATATTATTTTGTTACCTAAGTAGTAAGTAACAAATCATATGACGTTTATAAAATGTTAAAATGGGTCAGAATGCTTATTGAGTATAGGCAATAATTCTATATAAATATAATATTATCTAATTTGCTTTACACTCTCTATTTTGTTATCTACGTTGTTTAATAAGTAATCATATGACGTTTATCTGCACGCTAATAGAAAGGGTTTACCATGTGGTAAAATTATACTAAATAATCGGATTTATTTAGTCTAAATCTTCTTTCCGAATTTTGTACCAAGGATGAAAGAACTGAAAGCGCTAAAGACTTGAACTCTATGTTTTTGATAGGATCTAAAATATTAGTTAAATTAAAGGGTAGTGATAAGTTTAGCAATTTTAATTTTAATGTATCTCTCTGTATTTCAAACTGACTGCAATCTAGTAAATAATGTTCCGTAGTAAAATGGACACGGCAGTTAGGACAATCCTTATGAAGGTCGTTAATTATGTGGCTGCCTAAACTAGCCGGTAATAGATTGTACCCCATTCTCCGTCTTGTAATTACTTTATCGATAAGCCTATTGGTAGAAAATGGTTCCTGAATTTTGAAGTTTGTTTTAAGTCTAGAAAAAGTATGGAACTTGTTAATTTGATTGGTTAAATAGTGATCTACTTTCTGGTTTATTGTTTTCCGAATTTGTGAATAAATTTCAGTATGTCCTAAAGGACACTTTATTAGAATATATGTATTATGCTATTTATTTTTTTAAAATGTTGATGTAATTTACAATTTTTTTTTAAGATATGAATACTGTTTTTGTTGGTCATAACTTGTTACTTAAATCCAAAGTCTTCTAAAACATAAACAAAAACTTTTTTATAAGAAAGAAATGGACCTTTTTTACATGGTTCATTCCCCCCAAAAATATTCTTTTTCGGTATAATAAAATAAAAATTTCATCCCTATGAGGGTGACAGTCTCGGCTTCGCCTCTATCAATATTATTTTCCTCAGGTTGACAATATCCACTGTCACTCTCAAATGATGCAATATTTATATAATACGGTTTGTTTTAAACCGCAAATGTCAAACATACTGGGTTTATTTGTTAAATGTGCATAAAACAATCTGTAGAATTGAGGAGAAAGCATATGGTGGATAAGACGCACTCTAGTCCAGGTTGGATCAGAACTCAATATGTAAAATGTCAATACCACGAACATTTTCGCCATCTCGAAGTTTGTATGTATACGATGGTGAACATGGAACCTTCAATGTGGTATTTTCATAATATTCCTTGGCCAGCGGCATATGGTCCCAGTTTTTACAAAAAAAAAAGCTCTGCGCTAAGAGTAAAACAAAGCGAGAACTAAACAAAATGTAATTTAGTTAGGAGCAGAGGTTACAGTTGTAGAACGTTTTTATTACCCAAAAGAAACTGATTTCAAGCGGTAGCTAAACAAGTCGAAACGGTGTACTGAACAAACGCGTTAAACTGATTTTTGATAGGATCAGCCAATCCAAATTGAAGAAATACGTTTATAAGCGGGTTGTTTTTGCTGAAAACTGGTTTGTCTCATTTCGATTTTTTGCGTTTATAAACTTAGCAAATCATATTGGTAATATTCAGTTTGGCCTGTCAGCATGTATTGTAAACGGTAACTGATCACATGGGAACAAAAGTGTTTCCGACGCGCTAAATAAATAATCTATCATAGATACTTCGTAACATACGCATACTATTTTATTCTAATAAAGATGACAATTTTTAAGATATACATGGTGTTGAATAAATAAGTTGTTGAATAAATAATGAGTTACATGACTATATGATATATTTAATTACAACGAAGACAACTGAAATCTCTTTTTTTTATTTAATTATGTGCCAGCAGTTTTAAAGTCAAAACGATACAGGCCCTTTAATAAAATTTTGAGTATTCAAATTTACAATATGTTTTTTCTACCAAATGTTTAAATATATCATTTGTTAACTATTATCAAAAGTAAGTAATATGTAAAAACAATTTGTTTTTTAACTTTTGTAATAATTAATATTAATGATTGTGAAAATGCAAGTAATTAAAAAAAAAACTCACAGAACACCACGACTTTAAATCAAATCAAGATTGCCGTGTATCCCTTTAAATTTATGTTTGATTTAATAGTTTTTGGTTGTATGTCTATTTTCCAATTTCAGATAATTCTAACACCGATGAGGAATGATAAACTTATCATGAAAGCGCTTATCATGAAAGCGCATGGTATTTGCTATTTACTATATAATTATGTTTACATTATAAATGACATCGATTTCGGATTTTTGGAGAAGCAAAGGAGATGGATGTGTTTTTTCTTTTTTTTATGAGTGTCTTTTAATTTTGATGCCTTTAGACATTACTGTGTGTATCGGTTTATTATTCAGTATTGGTGTGAAAGGCAGGGAGTTTAAAGGGATTGGAGGCGATCGGAGGAGTTATGGGTGTCAGTCCAAATACGAATGTGACTAGGCCCAATGATCCGTACGTTTGCATTATTGTCAAAGAAAAAAAAGGAGTGTCTGTAAAACTAGACGACTCAAGAGTTTTTTGTATAAAACATTAATATTAATTCATATGATGCTTTATGGCTCAATAATTCTAGTTTTCTTACTGAAGTAGACTTTATAAAACAATATAAACCCCGTTTTACTGAATCATTTTCTATGATTTAGCAACAAAATCCAGACGAGTCGTCGTGCTTTTCAGGCCAAATATTTTCAGAAATAAACCGATTGTAACATGGGGAAGCACATTCTTTATCGGTGTTTAAAAGCACATAAACTACAGTCAGTACATTTTTTATAGAGAATGGAATAGACTGCTCCACAGCGTTTAACTATAAGTGCGTATAAGTGCAACGGAACAGGCGCAGTGAGGCAGTCTAACAATAGAATAGTCATTTTCTATTGGGGGTCATAAGGACAGATACCAGAAAATGTATGTTTCCGTACAGATTCCCTAGAGTCATAGCGACATACCATAGAGATGATAACATAAAACATCTGTACGCGTACTGATACCCTATATATATATTCCCGCACATATCCCCTAGGGCCATAAGGACAGATACAAAAAAAAATATGTACCCGCATAGATCTCCTAGGGCCATAGTTACATATGCTAGAAACATCTGTTTCCATACAGATCCCCTAGCGTCATAGGGACATATATCAGAGAGCTGATGCTAGAAAACATATGTACCCGTACAGATCCTATAGGGTCATAAGGAAATATACCAGTAAATATATGTTCCTGAGCAGCTCCCCTGGGGCCATAAGTACATATCCAGAAAAAAAATATGTTACCACACATATCCTCTAGGATAATGGGTATATGTCCAAGTAAACATAAGAATGTACCATCACTGATCCCCCAGGGCCATAGGTATAGAATTCCAGAAAACATCTGTTTCCGCACAGATACCCTAGGTCATAAGGACAGATACAAGAAAAACCGCTGTTCCCGCTCAGAGCCACTACGGCACTGACAGATACAAAACAACTGAAACCTCAAACATCTGTACATGTACTGATTCCCTAGGGCCATAAGGATATATATCAGAAAGCATTTGTTCCCGCTCAGATCCACTAGGGTCATAAGGACAGAGACCAGAAAAAACGCTGTTCCCGGTCAGAGCCACTACGGCACTGACAGATACCAGAACACAGATACCAGATCCCTTAAGGCTCTAGGAAAATGCAAACATGTGTTGCCGCTCAGATCCGAGAAAGATACCAGGAAACATGTTCCCGCACATCCCCTGGGGCCCTAGGGAATGTTGCCAGGAAATATATGTCCTCGCACAGATCCCCTGGGCCCTAGGGGAAAATACGAGGAAACATATGTTCCCGCACAGATACCATGTGGCCTAGGGAAAGACACAAGAAAAAATGCTCCTGAACAGATACTGGGGACCTTGGAAAATATACCATAAAATATCCCCGAGGGCACGCAACGATACCAGAAAACATCAGTTTACGCAAAGGCCCATAGTGCACGGAAATATAGCTGAACATATCTGTTCCCCCAACAGACCCCCTAGGGCACGGAAAGCTACCAGAGAAAATCTGTTCCTGCACAGAACGACTAGTGCACGGAAAGCTACCAGAGAAAATCAGTTCCTGCACAGACCGACTAGGGCACGGAAAGCCACCAGAGAAAATCAGTTACTGCACAGACCGACTAGGGCACGGAAAGCTACCAGAGAAAATCAGTTCCTGCACAGACCGACTAGGGCACGGAAAGCTACCAGAGAAAATCAGTTCCTGCACAGACCGACTAGGGCACGGAAAGCTACCAGAGAAAACCAGTTCCTTCACAGACCGACTAGGGCACGGAAAGCTACAAGAGAAAATATGTTCCTGCACAGACCGACTAGGGCATCTAAAGCTACCAGAGAAAATCAGTTCCTGCACAGACCGACTAGGGCACGGAAACCTACCAGAGATAATATGTTCCTGCACAGACCTACTAGGGCACGGAAAGCTACCAGAGACAATCAGTTCCTGCACAGACCGACTAGGGCACGGAAAGCTACCAGAGAAAATCAGTTCCTGCTCAGACCGACTAGGGCACGTACATAAAGGTGGTACATTGCATTGTTTAAATCCATAACTAGGATGCATAACGCTATCGTAGTTTTAAATTGTATGTACAATTATTCTTAAACATTTTATTACAGCAGCAAACCAATAATAAAGAAGATACTGCATCAGACAACCAAGTTCTAGAATTAACTATACATTTAAAGTTCTCATGAACATATTTATGTTTATTTAAATCGAAATCAATACACTGCAATAGGTATTTACAATTCACACATAAAGTGCAGCTGTACAATTCAGATTTACCTCATTTCCCCGTCCAGTCACGCAGTGGTAAAAGTAGTATCTACGTCATGCAAATAATACTTATTTTACATACAACTTAGTAGCGGTTTTCAATTTATGTTTGTCTCCGAGACTATCAAGAAATGTTCATATTATATTTAAGAGTTAAATGTGTTAATTGATAATACTGCAAGAAGGGTGGCCATTCACCTTTAAGAATTCGATGTAAATTCAAGTCCCAAACACCGGGTATTGATCTCGCGTAATATAGGCTAAACCCAATCAAAATATTTTATTTATTCTCTGGCATGGATGTTTACGTATTAATGCAAATAGTTTTGAGAGATTGAACATAATACAAGCAAATTATCACAACTTTCATTGTATGTCCATCTCCCAACACCAACAGAAGAAAATATGGAGCTTCATCCTGTGTTTAGCAATTTGTTTGAACGTTACTTTAAAATAACGTAATCAGATTTTCTGATGTCTAAAATAGTTTAAAATGACATCCTAACGGTTGAAGGGCGTGCCGTCAGATGTCTTGGTAGAAAAATAATAATTCCTCAATATTTTAATAAACGATGTTTGATTATGCCAAATAACCCAAATAAAATGTATATTACACTAATCGACCCATAATCATATCACACTAAGACCAAAAATAAAGTAGAACCCTAACAAGTATAAACGATTTCAATGTCGTGTACATGTTTTCTTACAATCATAGAAATCGAGTACAGCTTTAGGACTATTAACCTCTTCTTACTCGGAGTAGATAATGCAGAGATTTAGCACTGGTGGCCTTTTTATAACACACATGAGATCTGTAGATAATTATTACTATTGGCCATTTTATTACATATACATGTATGACATAGTGTATATACTTAGCACTAATGGCCGTTTTATTAAACATATGAGATTGGGTAAAGAAATAGTACTATTTACTGTATTATTACACACATGAGATCGTGTGCAGATTTAGTACTAGTGATCGTTTTATTACACATATGAGATCGCGTATAGACATATAACTAGTGGTCGTTTTATTACACATATGAGATCCTGTGCAGATTTAGGACTATTCGCCGTTTTATTACACATATGGGGTCGTGTAGAGATTTAGTACTATTTGCCGTTTTATTATGCATATGAGATCGTGTACACATTTAGAACTATTTACAGGTGCTTACACTGAGTAAATGGTGTACATATTTAGCAATATTGGTATTTTTATTACACATATGAGATCGTGTCCAGATTTAGCATATGTCCATATTAGACAGTGTGCAGATTTAGGACTATTGACCGTTTTATTACACATATGAAAACATGTACAGATTCAGGACTATTGGTCATTTCATTACACATAAGAGATCGTGTATAAATTTAGAACTATTGGTCTTTTATTACAGAGATCGTGTATAAATTTAGGACAATTGGCCGTTTTATTACACGTATGAGATCGTGTACAGATTTAGGACTATTGATCGTTTGTTACACATATGAAAACATGAACAGATTTAGGACTATTTGTCGTTTCATTACACATATGACATCTTGTACAGATTTAGGACTATTGGTGGTTTTATTACACGTATGAGATCGTGTACAGATTTAGGACTATTGATCGTTTCATTACAGATATGGCATCTTGTAAAGATTTAAGATTATTGGTCGATTTTTTTACACATATGAGATCATGTACATATTTAGGACTATTGACCGTTTCATTACACATATGGGATCGTGTGCATATTTAGTTCTACATGTATTGTCCGTTTTATCACACATATGCGATCGTGTATATATTTGGTACTGTTTGCCGTTTTATTACACAAATGCGATCGTGTACAGATTTGGGATTATTGGCCTTTTTATTACAAATATGAGATTGTGTTTAGAACTACTTGTCTATCGTAACACTTTGAGAATATGTACAGATTTATTACTATTGGTCATTTTATTACACATATGAGATCGTGTTTAGAACTACTTGTCGTTTCGTAACACTTTGAGAATATGTACAGATTTAGGACTATTGGTCATTTTATTACACATATGAGATCTTGAAAAGATTTGGTACTGTTTGCCGTTTTATAGCAGGTATGCGATCGTGTACAGATTTAGGAGTATTGGTCATTTTATTACACATATGAGACCGTGCTTAGACTTAGGACTGCTTGTCGTCTTGTAACACTTTGAGAATATGTACAGATTAAGGACTATTGGTCATTTTATTATAGATATGAGATCTTGTAAAGATTTGGTACAATTTGTCGAATTATTACAAATATGCGATCGTGTGTAGATTTAGGACTATTGGTCGTTTCATTATAAATATGACATCTTGTACAGATTTAGGACTATTGGTCGTTATATTAAACAGATGCGATCGTGTACATATTTACATCAATGAATACTGGTCGTTTTATTACTCATATGAGATCGTGTACAGATTTAGGAATATTGGTCGTTTTATTACACATATGAGATCGTGTACATAATTGGTAATGTCTGCCGTTTTATAGCACATATGCGATCGTGTACAGATTTAGGATTATTGGCTGTTTTATTACACATATGAGATCGTGTAGAGATTTAGTACTATTGACCGTTTTAAAACAGATATGAAATCGTTAACAGATGTAGGACTATTGGCCATTTTATTACACATATGCGATCAGGTACATATTTGGTAGTATTGGCCGTTTTATTACACATATGAGACCGTGTATAGCTTGAGGAATATTGGACGTTGTATTGCATATATGATTTTGTACATATATAATTGTGTACAGATTGAAGAATATTGGATAATGTATTAAACATATATGATTGTGTACAGATTGAGAAATATTGGATATTGTATTACACATATATGAGTGAATATAGATTGAGGAATATTGAATATTGTATTACATTATATGATTGTGTACAGATTGAGGAATATTGGATATTGTATTACACATATATGACTGTGTACAGATTGAGGAATATTGGATATTGTATTACAAATATATGATTGTGTACAGATTGAGGAAGATTGGACGTTTTATTACACATGTATGATTGCGTACAGATTGAGGAATATTGGATATTGTATTACACATATATGAGTGTGTACAGATTGCGGAATATTGGACGTTGTATTACACATGTATGATTGTGTACAGGTTGAGTAATATTGGACGTTGTATTACACACACATAAACGACTATAGATTGAGGAATATTGGACGATGTATTGCACATATATGATCGTGTACATAGATGAGTGTGTACAGACTGAGGAATATTGGATAGTTTATCACACATATATGATTGTGTATAGACTGAGGCATATTAGATATTGTATTATACATATATGATTGTGTACAGATTGAGGGATATTGAATATTGTATTACACATATATGATTGTGTAGATATTGGGGAATATTGGATATTGTATTACACATATATGATTGTGTACAGACTGATGAATATTGAATCACACGTATATGATTGTGTACATATTGGGGAATATCGGATATTGTATTACACATATACGATTGTGTACCGATTGAGGAATAGTGGATATTGTATTACACATATATCATTGTGTAGAGACTGAGGAATATTAGATAGTGTATTTCACATATATGATTTTGTACAGATTGAGGAATATTTGACGTTGTATTACACATATATGATTGTGTAGATATTGGGGAATATTGGATA
Source organism: Cyrtodaria siliqua (assembly GCA_037043455.1). NCBI lineage: Eukaryota > Metazoa > Mollusca > Bivalvia > Adapedonta > Hiatellidae > Cyrtodaria > Cyrtodaria siliqua. The sequence continues at coordinate 43,889 of JAWPHD010014366.1, forward strand.
TTGTTTTACACATATATGATTTTGTACAGACTGAGGAATATTGAATCATACGTATATGATTGTGTACATATTGGGGAATATCGGATATTGTATTACACATATATGATCGTGTACCGATTAAGGAATATTGGATATTGTATTACACATATATCATTGTGTACAGACTGAGGAATATTAGATAGTGTATTACACATATATGATTTTGTACAGATTGGGGAATATTTGACCTTGTATTACACATATATCATTGTGTACAGATTGAGGAATATTGGATATTGTATAAAACATATATGAGTGTGTACTTATTGGGGAATATTGGATATTGAATAACACATATATGATTGTGTACAGATTGGGGAATATGGGAATTGTATTAAACATATATCATTGTGTACGGACTGAGGAATATTAGATAGTGTATTACACATATATGATTTTGTACAGATTTAGGAATATTTGACGTTGTTTTACATGTATATGATTGTGTACAGATTGAGGTAAACTGGATATTGTATTACACATATATGATTGTGTACATATTGAGGAATATTGGATATTGTATTACACATATATGATTGTGTACAGATCGAGGAATATTGGATATTGTATTACAAATATATGATTGTGTACAGATTGAGGAATAGTGGATATTGTATTACACATATATGATTGTGTACAGATCGAGGAATATTGGATATTGTATTACACATATATGATTGTGTACCGATTGAGGAATAGTGGATACTGTATTACACATATATGATTGTGTACAGATCGAGGAATAGTGGATATTGTATTACACATATATGACTGTGTACCGATTGAGGAATAGTGGATATTGTATTACACATATATCATTGTGTACGGACTGAGGAATATTAGATAGTGTATTACACATATATGATTTTGTACAGATTGAGGAATATTTGACACTGTTTTACATGTATATCATTCTGTACAGACTGAGGTATACTGGATATTGTATTACACATATATGATTGTGTACAGATTGAGGAATATTGGATATTGTATTACACATATATGATTGTGTACAGATCGAGGAATATTGGATATTGTATTACAAATATATGATTGTGTACAGATTGAGGAATATTGGATATTGTATTACACATATATGATTGTGTACAGATCGAGGAATATTGGATATTGTATTACACATATATGATTGTGTACAGATTGAGGAATATTGGATATTGTATTAAACCTATATGATTGTGTACATATTGAGGAATATTGGATATTGTATTACACATATATGATTGTGTAGAGACTGAGGAATATTGAATCACACGTATATGATTGTGTACATATTGGGGAATATCGGATATTGTATTACACATATATGATTGTGTACCGATTAAGGAATATTGGATATTGTATTACACATATATCATTGTGTAGAGACTGAGGAATATTAGATAGTGTATTTCACATATATGATTTTGTACAGATTGAGGAATATTTGACGTTGTATTACACATATATGATTGTGTAGATATTGGGGAATATTGGATATTGTTTTACACATATATGATTTTGTACAGACTGAGGAATATTAGATAGTGTATTACACATATATGATTTTGTACAGATTGAGGAATATTTGACGTTGTATTACACATATATCATTGTGTACAGATTGAGGAATATTGGATATTGTATAAAACATATATGAGTGTGTACATATTGGGGAATATTGGATATTGAATAACACATATATGAGTGTGTACATATTGGGGAATATTGGAAATTGTATTAAACATATATGACTGTGTACCGATTGAGGAATAGTGGATATTGTATTACACATATATCATTTATACGGACTGAGGAATATTAGATAGTGTATTACACATATATGATTGTGTACATATTGAGGAATTTTGACGTTGTATTACACATATATGATTGTGTACATATTGAGGAATCGTTGTATTGCATATATGATCGTGTACAGATTGAGAATATTGGATATTGTATTACACATATACATATATGATTGTGTACCGATTGAGGAATATTGGATATTGTATTACACATATATGATTGTGTACAGATTGAGGAATATTGGATATTGTATTACACATATATAATTGTGTACAGATTGAAGAATATTTATTACACATATACTTTTATGATCATGTACAGATTTGGAAATATTGGACTATTTTTACTGCATGATCGTGTACAGCTTTAAAATAATGTTGACTGTTTTATTACACATATAATGTATTGCATAAATGTATGAATTTTTGCCTTTTTACACATTTTATATTTTATACATAGAACATCGTGTACAACTGTCGAATTATACCTCGTTTCAAAAACTAGAAGAATCGCGTTCAGCTTATTGACAAAGGAATTAAAATTGCACGCATTCGAAAAACCATAGTTTGCCTAAAATAAGAAAAGGACAAACTACCCAGGAACTTTATGAAGAAATGTAATTGTACATACCCTCTCCAGCAAAACAAACTCACAATATATATATTTCCAAATACTGAGTGAGTTTTTGTAAAAGTCAAACACACAACTACCACACACAAATAATCTCAAACTCAACAGTTATCTAAATAGGCAAGCTTTACAAATAAAAATATAATCATAGAATTTTTTCAAATATATTTGTTTAAAGTTCACAATAGACCTATGTAGGTATTTTTAACATTTTGCTTATAGGAAAATATCTTGAAATCACAACCACAGTTTAGAAATCCACTGATCTATCGCTGGGCTAAACTTATGAAGATATAAGGAATTGTGTGGAGCGATTAAGTACTGAAAAAACAAAACAAGAAAAAAACACGGTATGAGCCACGAGGAAGGGAATCATTGTCGAATTGTATCGTACAAGTTTGAAGTGGAAAACGCGGGGCTTGATTGGTTATACAGACAGGCAGTACGTTCATTCTTGATGAACGTCCAAGATATATAGTATGTATAGCGGTCAGAAAACATTGAGTGCCCTCCATACTTGTTTGGCGGTTACAAAATACACCTCTTATTGGTTAATGTTGGAGAAGACTGACACAATGGTTTATGGTAGCGAATGAGTTGACATACAAAACAACTAAGAATATAGGGGAAATGTCTACTTACCGATATTACCAATACGTCTAGACAGGGCCCTATATGCGTAAAAATTCACCCCAAATCTGATACTCTCAAAGATAACGCCGATAGGTCCTCTCACAAATAACACAGATAGGTCCTCTCACAAATAACACAGATAGGTCCTCTTATATGTCCTCTCACATGTCCTCTCACAAATAACACAGATAGGTCCTCTTATATGTCCTCTCACATGTCCTCTCACAAATAACACAGATAGGTCCTCTCGCAAATAACACAGATAGGTCCTCTCACAAATAACATAGATATATCCTCTTAAAGATCCTCTCATAAATAATAGTTCATCATATTTAATTATGTTTGAACATTCATATACCAAACAAACACAATATACACACTCGTTTTAAAAACACATCCACGATGATTCACAATTTAAACAAGATTATAATAATGGTATGGTGCGCATGTTTATGCGCAAATACATAGTTACGTCCCTAACGACCTAACGACATGGTACACACGTGATCTTCGTAGGCAATACTAATATACGGGTTGTATTTAATGTGGTGAAATGGGGCCTAATCAGAGGGTTAGGAATTACCTCGTCCTGATTTATTGTACATACCAAGTTTCAAAGTTATACCGCTAATGGTTTTGAAACGATAAACCGTTAAGAAAATAGCCCGTCAAATAACGGCAAAATTGCATATTACAAAATCGTTTATCCAGGTCTAAATGTCATATAATAATGTATATGTACCGATCAAAAGCATGCTTATAGTCACGGGTTGTTAATATATCCGTGAAAAAATAGGCGTAAAATGAATTATGAGTTGGTTTTATGAGATTGCTGATAACATCTGTTACTATGTTTGAACTGAATTGCTGAAAAGCGGCTCATAAGCACATTATGTCACATTATATCTCACCTTCATGCATTCTAGTTCTTCTATGTTGTTTAGAGGCTTCATATAGTGAGGGAAAGTATATATATGAAACCGAGAACTGTAGTCTATACATAATATCAAATTGTGTATATGGTTATTTCAGTTGCTCAGAAGATACGATACACGGGACCTTTCGCATTATTTCCCCATCCGAAGGAAAGTGCTAACGAGTTAGTTGTAGAGTGTGAGAGAATGCATACAGCGCCCTCAAATCCGCGCAGACACGAGATCCTCCCCTGGAAACGCATATACCGACACGAGATCCGCGCTTGGGAACGCATACACAAACACGAGATCCGCACATAGAAATGCATACACCGCCATGAGAAACGTGCATGGGAATTCATACACCGTTACGAGATACGTGCATGGGAACGTATACACCGCCATGAGATACGTGCTTGGGAACGCATAGACCGTCATGATATACGTGCCTGGGAACGTATACACCGCCAGGAGATACGTGCCTGGGAACGCATACACCGCCATGAGATACGTGCCTGGGAACGCATACACCGCCATGAGATACGTGCATGGGAACGCATACACCGCCATGAGATACGTGCATGGGAACGCATACACCGCCTTGAGATACGTGGATGGGAACGCATATACCACCATGAGATACGTGCCTGTGAACGTATACACCGCCATGATATACGTGCCTGGGAACGCATACACCACACATGAGATACGTGCCTGCGAACGCATACACCGCCATGAGATACGTGCCTGGGAACGCATACACCGTCATGAGATACGTGCCTGGGAACGTTTACATCTCCAAGAGGGAACGTATACACCGCCATGAGATACATGCCTGGGAACGCATACACCGCCACGAGATACGTGCCTGAGAACGCAGATACGTGTCTGGGAACAAACACCGCCATGAGATACGGGCCTGGGAACGCATACACCGCCATGAGATACGTGCCTGGGAACGCATACACCGCCATGAGATACGTGCCTGGGAACGCATACACCGCTATGAGATACGTGCCTGGGAACGGATACATCACCACAAGGTAACTGTTACTAAGAATAGAAACGGTTTCCGCTGAATAACTTAAGTTAGGAATGAGATATTGGCCTGAAGCTTTCTGGATAGGTAACTTATGTGAAAAGGAAGCTTAGGATTGCATTTGAGGTAATTGGGTCATTGGGTCGTTGTTCATTACGTGGTCCGAGTATTAACTTTCATACCCCATCCAACCCCTTCTCCAAGAAGAGAAGACGGTGTTGGCTGGGGTATGAAATAAAACCTTAATTTCAGCTTAACAAGTTTGCACATTGTAAAACTAAAACATTTAAAAGGTAATTTTAAACAGGTTGTCACATTTATTACAGTAAAACACGTTTTATTGTCGAAATATCCGTTATAAAATCCTGCTAATATAAACTTTCCCATCGTCATACTGACGTCATATCGAATTTTTCAAATTCATCACTGATATTCGGCAGGTGCCCTCCTGATTGTTCAGGACTTCATCCGCGTCGCAGTAATTCGATGTGCACATGCACTACTGAAACATAACGCGTTCTAATTAAATTATGTCCGGTTATCTTTCATATTACTTCAAAATGAAGTCAAAGTCATGCATCATAACAAATTCTTCACACGATCCTTCCATACGTACAAGGATTGTTTTTGTTGAATATCGTCTTCACTGGCGTGTCCTGCGTGATAGAGGCCGCCATATTTGACCTGACTACTTTTTCCCCCATAATTCCAAGCGCCAAACACAAGAGATGATACTAATATCGATCGAGGGCGAGAATGTCCCATCGTTTAATGAAATTAAGGCGGGGCCACGTAATGACTAAAAATAGAAAAACGGTTTCAGAGTATTTTTAGAATTATCCCCCTTGAATATTTTCATAATTAGTCATATTTCTTTACTAAGAATTTGCTTGAAGTTTACTTCCAGTTTGTCAGTAACTTGAAACAAGTATTATCACAAATACTGTACGTTTTTCAGTAACTTGAAACAAGTATTATCACAAATACTGCATGTTTGTCAGTAACTTGGAACAAGTATTATCACAAATACTGTATGTTGAAAAGAAACTAAAATCTGATGTGAACATACACTATTCAAATGACTCATCTTTCAAATTATGGAAAACCCGGCTTTTGCGCCAACAGGCTTTTCTCTTGTTATTATTTGCATTCCTTAAACAGTTTTGAATGGTTTATTTCCAAACTTTATACACATAACAACTGATGACCTTATGTTCCTGTACATCACCCATTGTTGATTGCCTAATTTATTTCAGAATTATGGCCTTTTGATTGACTTAGAATTTAAGCGGGAATATTCATCACCTTCAGTGATTGTTTTAGTTATCATCATCATTATTATTATTATTACTATTATTATTATTTGATTTATTTTATTATTATTATTAAAAAATATATTATTATTATTTTATTGTTATTGTTATTATTATTATTATCATTATGATTGTTATTATTGTTATTGTTGTTGTTATTGTTATATTGTTATTACGATTATCATTATCAATATTATTTTTATTATCAATGTTTTTTTTTGTTTTTTTTTATATTATTCTTATTATTCTTGTTGTTATTATTATTGTTATTACTATTACTGTTATTATTATTATTATTAGGCCCATACGTATTATGGTTATTGTTATTGTTATTAATTATTACATTATTTAAAATGACACATGACAGCCTTTACGTTTTATGAAGCGTTACAATAAGCATCTCGATGTACAACTCCAGTCATATTGTGACTTTAAAACTCCATGCGTATAATTAAATAACAATTTGAGATTTCAGTTTTCTTCGTATTTCTACCACATGTTTAAAGATATTATTGATGCAATATCATCTTCAATTAGCAATATATTAAAACAGTTTGCTGTGAATTTTTCTAAGAATTAATGTTTACAAATATGCCAATTCTGTAGACAAACTGACTAGACATCGTTAGTTTTCAACAAATCAAGATTTCCGTGTGTCTCTTTAAAATCCTTACTAACACATCTTAAAAGTTACCGGACGTCATGATAATGAATACAAATTAAACAATTCAGTAGTGCAATTACTTATCCCTTTGGGATCATCAAGCCCAGTCTGTGTAGCTTTAATGTAGAATACCGCTTAAAGGCAGCATATGCGTATTAACACACAAACTGAAACAGTTGACGAAGCACTCGGAAGCATTACAACTTTGAGAATTACGCTAACAAATAAACTGAATACAATTAAACTGTACACACTATGCCGAATAAATATGTGTGTACTAATTACGCTGTATCCCCTGCGCCGACGCTAAGCAAAACACAGGAAGTGTGCAGATCCAAATGGTATATTTATGGCACAGGTAACGTTTATGTAAGCACAAGAATTAAAAAGTCAGCGTGCCATTTTAACGACGCGTACGTTTCTAATCAAGCAGTTGTTTCTATTAACGGCTTGGTACATCGGGGGATTTAATGCAAATTTGACGATAATATTATACATAAATACTTGACACAAAGTCTCATCATCTCCAGTAAGGTTAACAATAAGCGTATCCTGACTGTAAGCCGGTGCTAGGCGCGTAGGAGGTGTTTGCACAGTTTTGTAATGTATATCTGTTTGCATATAATTTAATAGATAGAGATTATTTAACTGCTGGGATCGATTATAGGGAAATCCTTCACGAGTGGTAGACGTGTTGTTCCTTTTACGATCGAGCGCACGCGAGTGAGTGAAAAAACAAAACACGGCTACCATCAAGTGAAGGATTACCCAATAATCGATCCCAGTAGTTAAATAATCTATTTATTACATTTCAAATTACGTTTTTCAAACAAATATTCGCTTTATTGAACGTTATCGGCGGATGACGTCGACGTCAGCAACACTTTGTTGACGTCACGCCTCAACGTCGCAACGTTAGTTATTATTGTGTTCTGAGTTAGCAACGTTAGTTATTATTGTGTTCTGAGTTAGTTATTAATATTAACCGATTATGAATATTCTTGCAATGAGAAATCCCGATGCTCACTCATAGAAATGTAATAAAATGTAATATATCTGTCAATACGTCTGTTATTCTGGCAATAATTATGTTTAAATATAATTGACAATTAGTAAAATTCAAAACACAATTTAAAATTTAACCTATTCAAATAGCTATTAAAATGAATGCATATATGCAAATTTAACATGCGTTTAACCTTACTGGACGCCTAGAGTTAATGAATGAAAGAATGGTGTTTTACGGCACGTCGACACATCCATAGGTCATATTGCGCGCAAAAACTGACGAAAGATGAAGAAATGAAGTAGTAATTAAAAATTAAGGTAAATATATAAAGATAAAACTATTTACAAATAAGGGATGATATGATAGTAATATAAACTATATATGTAAATCAACAAATGCCCGCCAACGGGTATATAAAGAAGTACATATATATAAGAACATATTATAATGATTTATATTGTCTGATTTCTTTCAGGAAATCTAAAACAAGACTGAAATCTATAGTATCAAATCCTAGAGGAAACAAACACAAGATTTATTTTGTTTTTGTTTTTTTTAGATTAAAAATGTTGACACATACGCTATAATACGCCTCACGTGTTTCTAATGTTTTACTTATAACTGCCGTAATCTCGTTTCGTGGGTTTTCGTGCAGGGATCAGTATGTTCTTGCAATAACCTCTGTTTAATACCTATCTGACATCACAAGCTTATTTTTTAAATAAATTACCTCCAATTTTATGTTTAGTCATACGGCAATTCCTATAATAATGCAATTCCCGCAGTCATTATTTTATGATTTTTAAATTTATATAAGATAGGCATTAACATATCAGATACGGGTACAGTACGAATATTATTTCATGTTTGTTAAGTTTGATAACATATCTCCGTTACCGCGCATACACCACTTCAGATATATGACACAGTACATCCCACCCAGACAGATCACGTGTGCGTATTGACACATTCTATATCGATATGGGACTAGGGCTATCTTTTTTTGTATTATTTTGATAGTTTCAGGATATGTATGTGTTCAAAACTGTTTGAAAACTATTAGTTAAATCTTAGTTATATAAAATCATTTAGCAGTGACATGACGTTTTACCACCAAAATTGTTTGCACATCTGCAATGAACTAATTCACTATGATTATAAATACCTTGTATAAACCCCCAGGCTTTTATATTTTAAACATGTAAAAAATGCTATCCGTCTTACCTTGTATATATATATTGTATTGGTAAATGTGTATTGATCTTTTCTTATTGCATCAATAAACATTACAAATACAATAACTTACACACCAAAATTATCACCATGGCCATGTTAACTCGTTAATATGAGCATAGATCTACATACACATATATGTCCATGATGTCCGGTATAGGACAGTTGATATCAGTTTATAATTAAAATTGTATATAAACGCAATATTAAACAATGTAGCCAGTATAGGACAGTTGATATCAGTTTATAATTAAAATTGTATACAAACGCAATATTAAACAATGTATCCAGTATAGGACAGTTGATATCAGTTTATAATTAAAATTGTATATAAACGCAATATTAAACAATGTATCCAGTATAGGACAGTTGATATCAGTTTATAATTAAAATTGTATATAAACGCAATATTAAACAATGTATCCAGTATTGGTCAATCCAGTATAGGACAGTTGATATCAGTTTATAATTAAAATTGTTTATAAACGCAATATTAAACAACGTATCCAGTATAGGACAGTTGATATCAGTTTATAATTAAAATTGTATAAAAACGCAATATTAAACAATGTATCTAGTATTGGTCAGTTGATATCAGTTTATAATTAAAATTGTATATAAACGCAATATTAAACAATGTATCCAGTATAGGACAGTTGATATCAGTTTATAATTAATATTGTATATAAACGCAATACTAAACAATGTATCCAGTATAGGACAGTTGATATCAGTTTATAATTAAACTTGTATATAAACGCAATATTAAACAATGTATCCAGTATAGGACAGTCGATATCAGTTTATAATTAAAATTGTATATAAACGTAATATTAAACAATGTATCCAGTATAGAACAGTCGATATCAGTTTAAAATTAAAATTGTATGTAAACGCAATATTAAACAATGTATCCAGTATAGGACAGTCGATATCAGTTTATAATTGAAATTGTATATAAACGTAATATTAAACAATGTATCCAGTATAGGGCAGTTGATATCAGTTTATAATTAAACTTGTATATATACGCAATATTAAACAATTAATCCAGTATAGGACAGTTGATATCAGTTTATAATTAAACTTGTATATAAGCATTGTATAAGTAGTCGCACTAACTCAGTTAACGCGAGAGCGGGTCAGTCCAAATTAAGCTTCTTAACTCGGGTCAGTCCAAATTAAGCTTGTTTTTTTTTTTTCGAATATAAAGTCAAATCTTAAATGCTTATTATTTCATATCAAACGCGCGAACATCTATGTTATTTTGTATGTTATCACAATGACGTCAGTACTGATTGCACGTTAAATGGTGATGTCATATACGTTAACGTATAATAATTACTTAAAAAACAAGTAACAGTTTGTTTGTTTGTTTGTGTGTTTGTTTGTTTGTTTGTTTGTTTGTTTGTATGGTGTTTTACGTTATTACTAACACATGTAAGGCTATATGTGACGGTCGATTTTTTCTTTTGTTGTTGTTGTTTTTTGTGGTGGACGCAGACCACCCATTTCTCCTCGGTAGAACCAGTATATACTGTACTCCTTCCGCCATCCGCAAGAGTCGACACTTCCTCACTCACAAGTCGAGCTCCCAGTGGGATTCGAACCCGCAGCGGTGAGAGTCAAAGGTTTACAACGCAAGTTACTAAACTGCTTCGTGAAACAATGACGTCTAATGAATTAACTGAACACCGCGATATCCGCGATATCGTTACATGTTATGGTAATGACGTCTAATGAATTAACGGAACACCGCGATATCCGCGATATCGTTACGTGTTATGGTATTTTTTTGTGCGAAATTAGGGAAAACATCAACATAATCGCGGGAGTTGATGTAGAGACATTCTATGAAACGAAACGTTCTTCGTCTTTTAAATGGGACCGGTGCTTCCAAGAAGGAAGAAAATGATTGTGCGGTGTTCTGTTAATTTATTTGAGTTTTTTTTTTTTCACGAGGCGTTATACATTGACGGATGGATATGACATCACCATTTAACGTGCAATCTGTACTGACGTCAGAGGTATAACATACGAAATGGCATAGATGTTATGTAAATGATACATTGCCTTATATGATATAATGTGTATTTGAAATTTAAGTTTATGTTTAAACAAAAGCTTAATTTGGACGTTCTCGCTCTGGCGTTAATTGGCTACTATGACGACGTATAGAATGCCTATATATAACTTTAACTATATAGAGGATATTTGTTTGTTTTGAGTGAATATAGGATTTATTTTCATCGAGAAGTGAGAAAACTTATATTTTTCACGAGTGCTTTAGCACGAGTGAAATATTTGAGTTTTCTCACTTCGAGATGAAAATAAATCCTATATTTACGATAAACCAAAAATATTCTATTTATTATATACTTAACAAAACAATACTACACATCGAACTACGAAGTAAGCTAACAAACATTGTCCTGTAGATTGGGCAGCAACTAAGAAGTAAGCTAACACACCTTGTCCCGGAGATAGGGAAGCAACAACTTTTTGTCCACAGGGGTTATCGTGACTTCCGATTAGGTTTTAAAGATGGTGCGAGGAACTTTTAAGCATGCGAGGTGAAACATGAAATACAACAAAGGGAATGTGATTTGTAGGAAGTGTCCGGGCGATGCCGCCGTCCGAACTGACCCGAACCCACTCTATTCACAACATGGAGATATATATATGCAGAAAAAAAAATGCGCCAAAACAATGACGTCAATAACGTCAACAACATAAACAGTTGCATGACGTCATTTTGAGTTAAAATCACATGTGAAATATAAACAATGAAATATAAGGTTTTATTTTAACCATAAAATCCACTATTTCTCTGGAAAGTATATCATAAAAACGGATATCAACTGTCATATAAAGGCTACAATGCATACTATGATGTGTAAATTTTATTGTTAACTAGATCTATTTAATAATGTAGAGTTTATGATATTATAAATATTATGAATATTTCAGATAGTGTTAGATGAAAAATAACATGACTATAATATGACTATACTGACAAAATGTAGTTGATAAAGATTGTCTCGTAATTATCTTTTCACAAAAGTCGTTCTAGATATTGTCCATGTGGGCTAGACGCATGTATACCAGCTGTGTTCTTATCTGATCGCTTTTTATTATTGAGTGATCCAGTTTACATTGCAATTCATTCGGTTCTACTTTCCTTTGCATCTACAATGCTCGATATTGAATCCGGTGAACGCTCATCACTCTTGGTATTTGGTGTTAATGAATGTGGTTCATTTGTTTTTATGGACATTTTCTAAACTCGGTTTCCCTGATATTATATATTTTAGCGCACAAGACAGGGTGACATTCTTCATAGTGTTAAACAGCAATGGTCTGTAACGCGGTATATGCCTCCGTAGTGTGCATATATCGAAAATGGCATTTCTTTGTGAAAAACTTGCAAAACTTTGGAGGATGTCCTTATATTCTCTATTTGAACCCACACTAGAGTGATTGTAAAGATTGTAAAGATTTATCAAAATATAAGTTGACCTTGCATGATCTTTCACGATCCATGTGTATACAGTTGCTGGTTTTATATGGTTATCTATAACAAGTTAACCTGATATCGAGTGCAGTTTCCTGTTCTCAATGATAGCGAGATAGAGATCTATTGCGTTTTGAAACAATCGTTTGACTTTGGAAAGCGTGTTCTACTAAACCAAAAGATATAGCATTTAGGGGGATAGATGTTAGCCCATTCACTTACACGTCAAAGTTATTTTGTTGCATTCGTGGGATTGTTGTTGTTTAGCAAGAACCTAGTGCACGTTTGTGTCATACTCCTGTTTAGAGTTTCATCAACATCAATGCAGTTTCTCTCTCAAATACGTTGTCATTTATTTTTTTGAAAAATGTCTAATTTCTTTGCTTTTTATTTTATTTCAATTTGCAGTTTCAAAAGTCTATATCGTACAAATGGCCTACTAAACGTGGTAATGTACGACGGCTCTTCGTCTAACTGTCTACTCCAGTAGCCACGTGTACGGATACAGCGAATATTACGGAAGTATGCAACTACGTCAGTATATGAGGTGTAAGAACCTCAAAATTATCGTAAATGTAAAAACTGTCACAAATGTAAAAAACGCTAACGCTAAATGTAAAAAAATGACGTAAATGTAAAAAACTATTTGGTCACAAATTTAAAATCTACTCACCCTAAAAGACGCTAAATGTAAAAAAAACACATCTTTACCAAATATTTACACACAAATGAAAAAAGGGAAAACGACAAAGGTAAAAAGTTTTTTTGATATTGAAATAAAAAAATCGTAATGCATATATTGATGATATGCTTACTATTTTGGCATATTAAGTATATTTAGTATATAAAAGACAGTTATAAGAAATAATTAAAATAAAAAGGTTGATGTGCGAAGCTTATTGGGTTTAAGTTCAGAGATCATTAACTACATTTGTGTGACGGTGTTATGTATGACTTCTACGAATTATAGATGGAGTGTGGAGGCGGTAAATGGAGGGGCGGGAGGGAGGTACGAGAGGCATGAGACAAGGGGGCGGTGTGAGGGAGACAATCGGCGGGCTTTGGAAGCCATGGGGGCGGGGTCGGGGGCGAGAGAGAAAGGGGCGGGAGGAGGTTTTTAAAACAGAAAGTTTGTAATTACTCGTATAAATATGTAGATTAAGAGTCGTTTTGGGTAAAATAATTTGTCTATATTCTATCAAAATTCTTAATTGAACATTACATGATTTTAAAATAAAGAATTATGACCTAGTATCGACATGTTTTGTCTCCGTGATCGATAATTTCGTCCGGATTACGTCGATTACGTCCCTTTTTTATCAACTCTTTTTTTGCAAACGAATATGACCTCCATGGTAAGTGTAAATTGGTAAAATAAAAGGCGGTAAGGAAGAACACGATTTAAAGAATAAACTGAAAGAAACCCCAACAGCACCCGCAATGAAAGGCATGCGCGGATTTAGCGGGGAGCGGAAGGTTCCGTTCAAAACAGTCCGCGGGATGGAAATTTCCATCCTCCCCTTATACCCACGATTTTCTACATATTTGATGTTCCTGCCATGAGTCTAATAATATCATTAGAGGGGTCATGATTTCAGCAATGGTGGTGTCATAATTTCGCACAGAATGCAAATTTCCATATAAGGTCATGGCGACCTTGATCTTTGACCTACTGACCTAAAAAAAGGCAGTTTCCTTCTTTCACCAAGGGCAGTACTTATGTAGTTTCATGAATGTGGTAATGCTCGTTGAACCCCAATTATCTTCGCACATCAATCTATTTATTTTAACTATTACTTATAACTGTTTTAATTTACTAAATATACGTAATATACCAAAATAGTAAGCATGTCATCGATAAAATTATTACTGTTTTTTGTTTCAATAATCAAAAAGTTTTTACATTTGTCGTTTTCACTTTGCCTGTCTTGATTTCTTTTTGACAACAAGATAATGAACCCATTTATGAGTTTTATATGACAACAAGATAATGAAAAAGGCTAAAATATCGGACAGGGAAAGCAGCATTCAAGGACGACAGTCAACCACAAAACACAAAAACAAACACGCAAACAGACAAACGAAAAGGCAAAAGTAATAAAAAATGCAAACGACATCACAAACACAAAAGGGTTGACAATAGGGCTACCGCCTTGGAACGGTCAGTGGCAAAGTAGGCCACTGGGGGTTTAAACCGGTTCTAGGGTGCACCAAACCTCACACTTACCCTACTGTCATCCCATTAAAACAGGACAGTGTAAATAAAGAAATCCCCGCCATGATCTAAACTCTAACCAACAAGGCAGCATCAATAGGCAATATAAGTAAAACACAAATATGCTCGTGTAAATATAATTCAAAAAAACAATAGCCTAGAAAGCCACAATGAAGGTACTCAATGACTTGGCAGAAGCCAGAGCAGTAAGAGAATACACCAATAAGGGCACGACAAGAAAGAACATGGACAAACATTAAACGCCACCGTCCCAATGGGCTTTAGGTATGCGTCATCATAGGGTCAACAGCCAGTCCGGTCATCGTACTATTAAAGAGGAAAGCATAGTGGCGAACTGTAAAAGGGTCCACCACCAAGCATGCAGTACGTTGCAAAATGATAGGGTCATAACCTCTTTTGATAAACTTTTTAACAAGTTTAACAAAGATAGTATGAAAGTGATCATGACCAAGAATCTTACGAAGTTTATAAATTACATCACCATAGAAGTCAGGTTGTGATAGTCCTTGTCGCAGAAGAGTCCTTAAATTACATTTATATTTGGAAAGAAGATCAGGGTTACGATAATAAAATGTTGCAAAGGTTTTACGAAGTTTATGGTAACGGTAACCCTGATTGAGTAACTTTTTAGTTATACAAAGATTACGAATATTAAATAGTTATACAAAGATTACGAATATTAAAGTCCTCAACTCGAGTACAAGCTCTAGAAAAAATGAACCTATCTATGAGATGACAACAAGATAATGGACCCATTTATGAGTTTTTAATGAAAACAAGATAATGGACTCATTTATGTGTGTTTTTTGTACAACAAGATAATGGACCAATCTATGAGTTTTTTATGACAACAAGATAATGAACCCATTTGTAAGTGAAAACAGTTTGATTCTTACGGATGACGGGAGATATACAGTACTTGCTCTACCCAGGAAAGTCTGTCTCCACCACGAATAATTGACCATCATATATAGCCTTAAATGTGCTGAAAATGGCATAACATACCATTTAAACACCATTCAAACAAACAAATAAATAAAGCATCGGCAATTTCCAAGACAGATTATGGAAAGCGAGGAAATACGTCCAATTGGTGGGGATTGGAGGTATACTTTCAATATGTATTAAAGCGTGTGGACACTTGCTGATTGGCTGAAAAGGGAACAAATTACCAGATATAATCGGTGTTTAGTCGAATAACGAAAACAATGTATAATCAATTTACTCTGGCAAATTTGGCATGTCTTTATAACAGTGATACTTCAAGAATTATTATTAGAATACATTAACATCTATTTTATCTTTGGATACCATCTAAATCCGATAACTTGAATGTTTTGTTTCTGCTATTTAATATCATTTTGTGATATAACATGTTCGAATACGTATTATTAAAGTTGGTGATGATCATGTTTTCAGACTAGAAATAATGTTATCGCGGATTTAAATGCGTGATATGATTATTCGAATAATAATATCAGATCTTCATATAAGAGCATGCAAATCAGGGCTGGGTATGAGTTTATCGCCGATTATTTTGCTCTAAGTTTCTTGTATTTTTTTTTTTTTTTGTTTAATATTTCTTCTATATTTGTTTCTTTGTTAATGTTATATTAACATGATTTCTCTGATACGTTCTAACGTAGGAATAAAAGTCGATCAGGAAGAAAAGTAAAGAAAAGAACAGTCAACCTAAAACACGAATGAAAACAAACACCAATTACAATATTAATAAGAAACAAGGCAATTGACATCACAAACACAAACGGGTCGAGAAATAGGGCTTATGATTCAATAATGGTCATTTGATTCCATAAACATGTCAATATCATATCTTCAATTAGGGTAAATTGGGGTAACTTGGACACTCATTAAAATATATTTTTTTATTAAAATAAATATTTAATAATTATAAAAAATGTTTTTTACATATTGTTCTGTGCTCAATGCATGGCTGATATAAAATTTCGAAAAAATATCAAGAGTTATGTTTAGAATGAATTAATGAACAGTTGATCAAGTGTCTCAAGTTACCCCAACAACGAGGTAGCTTGGGACACCTCTTTTTCTAGGTTAAGTGTGCATATTTTAACAGTCTTATCAACTATATGAGGTGCTCATTAACATAATTTTTTAAAATCAATATAGTTAAATATTTATGAGTGTACTTTTGTACGAATAATACAAATCGGAAACCAATAAAGGTATTCCAAATTATTCACTTCAGTTTAAGTATGAATAAAACATGTATTTTAGAAAACAATCTTAACAAACACAACCTAAACATGCTAAGGCTTATAACTATTTATTTCAGAGTTATTAACTAACTAAAGTGTAATTGTAACTATATCATTTCAAAAACAATTATGGCATCGTATTAAAATGTGATCTTAAACTTAACATATAAACAGTGTTTAAAGGGACAGACGGAAATCTTGATTTTTTTAACTTGCGGTGTCCCGTTAATTTTTCTACATGACATGCATTTGTTCAGTCATTAATATTAATTATAAGAATAGTATAAAGCAAATTGTTTTTGCATATTTCTGACTGTTGATTACAGTGCGCAAATATTATAAAGATTGATAAAACTCCAAGATTGCCATGTGTCCCTTTAAAACAGCGTGTTAAAACAGTAACTTGAAATAGTTCACTTTTTTGTATGAAAACTATTTTATTTGTGTTCAGCACAGATAAAACCTGAAAGGCCTTTTGCCAACCATTCCAGTACATGACTCATGATACCATGAGTTGCATCCATCCCTGTGACATTTTACCCAATCTTCGTCATCATCATAATAATAGCCGTTACAGTGTGTACAATAGCCGTTATAGTGTGTACAGTATTTGTCCGAATTGTGTGTGTGTGTGCGTGCGGGGTGGGGAGGGGGGGGGGGAGAGAGAAG
>JAWPHD010014367.1:0-61807 GCA_037043455.1 Cyrtodaria siliqua
TTCATTTAAGAAACATCTGAACATGTTTTCTCCTCTTATAAGAGATGCGTGCAGTAATTAGGACACGCTCAGATTCGTACCTAGGGACACTTTTCCGATAACACTTGGTAAAATAAGCTCAGAAATAAGTTTTTCATAGTTTATTACATAGGTTTTGAGCGTTTTTAGCCCAATTTTGTCTATAAGAGTCGTAATTTTGTTTCATTTTTTTTTCCGTGTTTAAAATGACGTATTGGTGAAGCGTTTGCAGTTGAACTATGTCTTTTTGGTATCACCATGTAGGGTTGCATGTTTGCAACATGTTTTCATGAATTAAATCTGCATGGTAACGGGTTTGGTAGGCATGAAACCACTAAATCTTTCCCCTACCCCCTTAAAATAGGATACTGTGAAAAATGAAGGTTTGTGTAAAAGGTAAACTATTATTCCTTATCATTCAAACTCGACTTGGTAGCGTTCAGCTAGTATCAATTCTGATTTTAGCGGTATTTTTGGCATTATTAAGCTCGTATTCGCTACTATAATCAGGTATGATACCACCAATTTTGAAGAATTTGATTGAAAAATTAATTTTGGCATGAAAATCGACATAAATTGGCATATTCATCGTCCTAATTGTACTTAAAATACATATTTTATTTATGTCCATTGAATGTTCTAAACATTTGATCTATTTGATATTGTGTATTGACAAGAAATGCCGTTTGGTATGACAATTCAGATAGTGTAAAAATTAAAAAATATCTCTGACTTTTGTCGATTTCAGACTATTGTCCTAGGTATTCACAAGACCATATCTCGGCAAATAATCATTCGATTTGCATGAAGTAGGTGTTTTTAAGCTTGTTATGAAAATGACAACACAAAATCTTCATTTAAGAAACATCTGAACATGTTTTCTCCTCTTATAAGAGATGCGTGCAGTAATTAGGACACGCTCAGATTCGTACCTAGGGACACTTTTCCGATAACACTTGGTAAAATAAGCTCAGAAATAAGTTTTTCATAGTTTATTACATAGGTTTTGAGCGTTTTTAGCCCAATTTTGTCTATAAGAGTCGTAATTTTGAGTTTCATATTTTTTCCGTGTTTAAAATGACGTATTGGTGAAAGGTTTGCAGTTGAACTATGTCTTTTTGGTATCACCATGTAGGGTTGCATGTTTGCAACATGTTTTCATGAATTAAATCTGCATGGTAACGGGTTTGGTAGGCATGAAACCACTAAATCTTTCCCCTACCCCCTTAAAATAGGATACTGTGAAAAATGAAGGTTTGTGTAAAAGGTAAACTATTATTCCTTATCATTCAAACTCGACTTGGTAGCGTTCAGCTAGTATCAATTCTGATTTTAGCGGTATTTTTGGCATTATTAAGATCGTATTCACTACTATAATCAGGTATGGTACCACCAATTTTGAAGAATTTGATTGAAAAATCAATTTTGGCATGAAAATCGACATAAATTGGCATATTCATCGTCCTAATTGTACCTACAATACATATTTTATTTATGTCCATTGAATGTTCTAAACATTTGATCTATTTAATAAGGTGTATTGACAAGAAATGCCGTTTGGTATGACAATTCAGATAGTGTAAAAATTAAAAAAATATCTCTGACTTTTGTCGATTTCAGACTATTGTCCTTGGTATTCACAAGACCATATCTCGGCAAATAATCATTCGATTTGCATGAAGTAGGTGTTTTTAAGCTTGTTATGAAAATGACAACACAAAATCTTCATTTAAGAAACATCTGAACATGTTTTCTCCTCTTATAAGAGATGCGTGCAGTAATTAGGACTCGCTCAGATTCGTACCTAGGGACACTTTTCCGATAACACTTGGTAAAATAAGCTCAGAAATAAGTTTTTTATAGTTTATTACATAGGTTTTGAGCGTTTTTAGCCCAATTTTGTCTATAAGAGTCGTAATTTTGAGTTTCATTTTTTTTTCGTGTTTAAAATGACGTATTGGTGAAGTGTTTGCATTTGAACTATGCCTTTTTGGTATCAACATATAGGGTTGCATGTTTGCAACATGTTTGCAACATGTTTTCATGAATTAAATCTGCATGGTAACGGGATTGGTAGGCATGAAACCACTAAATCTTTCCCCTACCCCCTTAAAATAGGATATTGTGAAAAATGAAGGTTTGTGTAAAAGGTAAACTATTATTCCTTATCATTCAAACTCGTCTTGGTAGCGTTCAACTAGTATCAATTCTAATTTAAGCGGTATTTTTGGCATTATTAAGCTCGTATTCGCAACTATATTCAGATATGGTACCACCAATTTTGAAGAATTTGATTGAAAAATCAATTTTGGCATGAAAATCGACATAAATTGGCATATTCATCGTCCTAATTGTACCTAAAATACATATTTTATTTATGTCCATTGAATGTTCTAAACATTTGATCTATTTAATAAGGTGTATTGACAAGAAATGCCGTTTGGTATGACAATTCAGATAGTGTAAAAATTAAAAAAATATCTCTGACTTTTGTCGATTTCAGACTATTGTCCTTGGTATTCACAAGACCATATCTCGGCAAATAATCATTCGATTTGCATGAAGTAGGTGTTTTTAAGCTTAATATGAAAATGACAACACAAAATCTTCATTTAAGAAACATCTGAACATGTTTTCTCCTCTTATAAGAGATGCGTGCAGTAATTAGGACTCGCTCAGATTCGTACCTAGGGACACTTTTCCGATAACACTTGGTAAAATAAGCTCAGAAATAAGTTTTTTATAGTTTATTACATAGGTTTTGAGCGTTTTTAGCCCAATTTTGTCTATAAGAGTCGTAATTTTGAGTTTCATTTTTTTTTCGTGTTTAAAATGACGTATTGGTGAAGTGTATGCATTTGAACTATGCCTTTTTGGTATCAACATATAGGGTTGCATGTTTGCAACATGTTTGCAACATGTTTTCATGAATTAAATCTGCATGGTAACGGGATTGGTAGGCATGAAACCACTAAATCTTTCGCCTACCTCCCTAAAATAGGATACTGTGAAAAATGAAGGTTTGTGTAAAAGGTAAACTATTATTCCTTATCATTCAAACTCGACTTGGTAGCGTTCAGCTAGTATCAATTCTGATTTTAGCGGTATTTTTAGCATTATTAAGCTCGTATTCGCTACTATAATCAGGTATGATACCACCAATTTTGAAGAATTTGATTCAAAAATCAATTTTGGCATGAAAATCGACATAAATTGGCATATTCATCGTACTAATTGTACCTAAAATACATATTTTATTTATGTCCATTGAATGTTCTAAACATTTGATCTATTTAATATGGTGTATTGACAAGAAATACCGTTTGGTATGACAATTCAGATAGTGTAAAAATTAAAAAAATATCTCTGACTTTTGTCGATTTCAGACTATTGTCCTAGGTATTCACAAGACCATATCTCGGCAAATAATCATTCGATTTGCATGAAGTAGGTGTTTTTAAGCTTGTTATGAAAATGACAACACAAGACCTTCATTTAAGAAACATCTGAACATGTTTTCTCCTCTTATAAGAGATGCGTGCAGTAATTAGGACTCGCTCAGATTCGTACCTAGGGACACTTTTCCGATAACACTTGGTAAAATAAGCTCAGAAATAAGTTTTTCATAGTTTATTACATAGGTTTTGAGCGTTTTAAGCCCAATTTTGTCTATAAGAGTCGTAATTTTGAGTTTCATTTATTTTCCGTGTTTAAAATTACGTATTGGTGAACTGTTTGCAGTTGAACTATGTCTTTTTGATATCACCATGTAGGGTTGCATGTTTGCAACATGTTTTCATGAATTAAATCTGCATGGTAACGGGTTTGGTAGGCATGAAACCACTAAATCTTTCCCCTACCCCCTTAAAATAGGATACTGTGAAAAATGAAGGTTTGTGTAAAACGTAAACTATTATTCCTTATCATTCAAACTCGACTTGGTAGCGTTCAGCTAGTATCAATTCTGATTTTAGCGGTATTTTTGGCATTATTAAGCTCGTATTCGCTACTATAATCAGGTAAGGTACCACTAATTTTGAAGAATTTGATTCAAAAATCAATTTTGGCATGAAAATCGACATCAATTGGCATATTCATCGTCCTAATAGTACCTAAAATACATATTTTATTTATGTCCATTGAATGTTCTAAACATTTGATCTATTTAATATGGTGTATTGACAAGAAATGCCGTTTGGTATGACAATTCAGATAGTGTAAAAATTAAAAAAATATCTCTGACTTTTGTCGATTTCAGACTATTGTCCTAGGTATTCACAAGACCATATCTCGGCAAATAATCATTCGATTTGCATGAAGTAGGTGTTCTTAAGCTTGTTATGAAAATGACAACACAAAATCTTCATTTAAGAAACATCTGAACATGTTTTCTCCTCTTATAAGAGATGCGTGCAGTAATTACGACTCGCTCAGATTCGTACCTAGGGACACTTTTCCGATAACACTTGGTAAACTAAGCTCAGAAATAAGTTTTTCATAGTTTATTACATAGGTTTTGAGCGTTTTTAGCCCAATTTTGTCTATAAGAGTCGTAATTTTGAGTTTCATTTTTTTTCCGTGTTTAAAATGACGTATTGGTGAAAGGTTTGCAGTTGAACTATGTCTTTTTGGTATCACCATGTAGGGTTGCATGTTTGCAACATGTTTTCATGAATTAAATCTGCATGGTAACGGGTTTGGTAGGCATGAAACCACTAAATCTTTCCCCTACCCCAATAAAATAGGATACTGTGAAAAATGAAGGTTTGTGTAAAAGGTAAACTATTATTCCTTATCATTCAAACTCGACTTGGTAGCGTTCAGCTAGTATCAATTCTGATTTTAGCGGTATTTTTGGCATTATTAAGATCGTATTCGCTACTATAATCAGGTATGGTACCACCAATTTTGAAGAATTTGATTGAAAAATCAATTTTGGCATGAAAATCGACATAAATTGGCATATTTATCGTCCTAATTGTACCTAAAATACATATTTTATTTATGTCCATTGAATGTTCTAAACATTTGATCTATTTAATATGCTGTATTGACAAGGAATGTCGTTTGGTATGACAATTCAGATAGAGTAAAAATTAAAAAAATATCTCTGACTTTTGTCGATTCAGACTATTGTCCTTGGTATTCACAAGACCATATCTCGGCAAATAATCATTCGATTTGCATGAAGTAGGTGTTCTTAAGCTTGTTATGAAAATGACAACACAAAATCCTCATTTAAGAAACATCTGAACGTATTTTCTCCTCTTATAAGAGATGCCGTGCAGTAATTAGGACTCGCTCAGATTCGTACCTATGGACACTTTTCCGATAACAAGTGGTAACATAAGCTCAGAAATAAGTTTTTTCAAAGTTTATTACATAGGTTTTGAGCGATTTTAGCCCAGTTTTGTCTATAAGAGTCGTAATTTTGAGTTCATTTTTTTTTCGTGTTTAAAATGACGTATTGGTGAAATGGTTTGCAGTTGAACTATGTCTGTTTTGGTATCAACATGTAGGGTTGCATGTTTGCAACATGTTTTCATGAATTAAATCTGCATGGTAACGGGATTGGTAGGCATGAAACCACTAAATCTTTCCCCTACCCCCTTAAAATAGGATACTGTGAAAAATGAAGGTTTGTGTAAAAGGTAAACTATTATTCCTTATCATTCAAACTCGTCTTGTAGCGTTCAACTAGAATCAATTCTGATTTAAGCGGTATTTTTGGCATTATTAAGCTCGTATTCGCAACTATATTCAGATATGGTACCACCAATTTTGAAGAATTTGATTGAAAATCAATTTTGGCATGAAAATCGACCATAAATTGGCATATTCATCGTCCTAATTGTACCTAAAATACATATTTTATTGATGTCCATTGAATGTTCTAAACATTTGATCTATTTAATATGGTGTATTGACAAGAAATGCCGTTTGGTATGACAATTCAGATAGTGTAAAAATTAAAAAAATATCTCTGACTTTTGTCGATTTCAGACTATTGTCCTTGGTATTCACAAGACCATATCTCGGCAAATAATCATTCGATTTGCATGAAGTAGGTGTTTTTAAGATTGTTAGGAAAATGACAACACACAATCCTCATTTAAGAATCATCTGAATATGTTTTCTCCTCTTATAAGAGATGCGTGCAGTAATTAGGACTCGCTCAGATTCGTACCTAGGGATACTTTTCCGATAACAATTGGTAAAATAAGCTCAGAAATAAGTTTTTCATAGTTTATTACATAGGTTTTGATCGTTTTCAGCCCAATTTTGTCTATAAGTGTCGTAATTTTGAGTTTCATTTTTTTTCGTGTTTAAAATGACGTATTGGTGAAGTGTTTGCAGTTGAACTATGTCTTTTTGGTATCAACATGTAGGGTTTCATGTTTGCAACATCTTTTCATGAATTAAATCTGCATGGTAACGTGTTTGGTAGGCATGAAACCACTAAATCTTTTCCCTACCCCTCTAAAATAGGATACTGTGAAAAATGAAGATTTGTGTAAAAGGTAAACTATTATTCCTTATCATTCAAACTCGCCTTGGTAGCGTCCAGCTAGTATCAAATCTGATTTTAGCGGTATTTTTGGCATTATTAAGCTCGTATTCGTTACTATAATCAGGTATGGTACCACCAATTTTGAAGAATTTGATTGAAAAATCAATTTTGGCATGAAAATCGACATAAATTGGCATATTCATCGTCCTAATTGTACCTAAAATACATATTTTATTGATGTCCATTGAATGTTCTAAACATTTGATCTATTTAATATGGTGTATTGACAAGAAATGCCGTTTGGTATGACAATTCAGATAGTGTAAAAATTAAAAAAATATCTCTGACTTTTGTCGATTTCAGACTATTGTCCTTGGTATTCACAAGACCATATCTCGGCAAATAATCATTCGATTTGCATGAAGTAGGTGTTTTTAAGCTTGTTATGAAAATGGCCACACAAAATCCTCATTTAAGAAACATGTGAACTTGTTTTCTCCTCTTATAAGAGATGCGTGCATTAATTAGGACTCGCTCAGATTCGTACCTAGGGACACTTTTCCGATAACAATTGCTAAAATAAGCTCAGCAATAAGTTTTTCATAGTTTATTACATAGGTTTTGAGCGTTTTTAGCCCAATTTTGTCTATAAGTGTCGTAATTTTGAGTTTCTTTTTTTTTTTCGTGTTTAAAATGACGTATTGGTGAAGTGTTTGCAGATGAACTATGTCTTTTTGGTATCAACATGTAGGGTTGCATGTTTGCAACATCTTTTCATGAATTAAATCTGCATGGTAACGGGTTTGGTAGGCATGAAAGCACTAAATCTTTCCCCTACCTACCTAAAATAGGATACTGTGAAAAATGAAGATTTGTGTAAAAGGTAAACTATTATTCCTTATCATTCAAACTCGACTTGGTAGCATTCAGCTAGTATCAATTCTGATTTTAGCGGTATTTTTGGCATTATTAAGCTCGTATTCGCTTACTATAATCAGGTATGGTACCACCAATTTTGTAGAATTTTATTGAAAAATCAATTTTGGCATGAAAATCGACATAAATTGGCATATTCATCGTCCTAATTGTACCGAAAAATACATATTTTATCTCTGACATTTTGTCGATTTCAGACTATTGTCCTTGGTATTCACAAGACCATATCTCGGCAAATAATCATTCGATTTGCATGAAGTAGGTTTTTTTAAGTTTGTTAGGAAAATGACACACAATATCCTCATTTAAGAAACATGTGAACTTGTTTTCTCCTCTTATAAGAGATGCGTGCATTAATTAGGACTCGCTCAGATTCGTACCTAGGGACACTCTTTCCGATAACAATTGGTAAAATAAGCTCAGAAATAAGTTTTTTCATAGTTTATTACATAGATTTGAGCGTTTTTAGCCCATTTTTGTCTATAAGAGTCGTAATTTTGAGTTTCATTTTTTTTCGTGTTTAAATGACGTATTGGTGAAGTGTTTGCAGTTGAACTATGCCTTTTTGGTATCAACATGTAGGGTGCATGTTTGCAACATCTTTTCATGAATTAAATCTGCATGGTAACGGGTTTGGTAGGCATGAAACCAACTAAATCTTTCCCCTACCCCACTAAAATAGGATACTGTGAAAAATGAAGATTTGTGTAAAAGGTAAACTATTCTTCCTTATCATTCAAACTCGACTTGGTAGCGTTCAGCTAGTATCAATTCTGATTTTAGCGGTATTTTTGGCATTATTAAGCTCGTATTCGCTACTATAATCAGGTATGGTACCACCAATTTTGAAGAATTTGATTGAAAAATCAATTTTGCCATGAAAATCGACATAAATTGGCATATTCATCGTCCTAATTGTACCTAAAATACATATTTTATTTATGTCCATTGAATGTTCTAAACATTTTATCTATTTAATATGGTGTATTGACAAGAAATGCCGTTTGGTATGACAATTCAGATAGTGTAAAAATTAAAAAAATATCTCTGACTTTTGTCGATTTCTGACTATTGTCCTTGGTATTCACAAGACCATATCTCGGCATATAATCATTCGATTTGCATGAAGTAGGTGTTTTTAAGCTTGTTATGAAAACGTCAACACGAAATCCTCATTTAAGAAACATCTGAACATGTTTTCTCCTCTTATAGGTTTACCACCACTAATTACATGTAAACCTCCGAGGTGTAGTCGAATTTAGTTCCTATAATAAAAAGTAATACCTCCTTTTTTGATGGGAATGGGCATTATAAGTAGTGGAAAACTGCCCATTTCTGTTCGATTTTGTGGTTATATGTATAAGAATCGTATTAATAGGTTTTACTGGATCACTGACGAACATTTTGGAAATTTCGACTCTATGCTTACACTTTGTGAGCAATGAAAACAATCGATCAATAAAAACAGCTGTACCCTTGACCTGTTTAGTAAACAAACAAGAACTTTCTTACATGTCTTGTGACCTCACGTTTTCTGGTGATTTTTCAAGTGGAAAAATAGTTTTCTATATAAACATTACACTGCTGCATTGTCCATACTTGAGTTGAATTTGCAGCAAATCATTAATATGTGATACTTTAACATTGGTGTCTATGGGGAAAATAATAAGTGCTTTCATACCTCAACCACAGGTGACTGTATCGCTTCCTGGAACAGGTGATTGTATCGCTTCCTGGTCAAATCGTACTTAAGTCAAATCGTACTCAGGTCAAATCGTACTGTTTTGGTCAATTCACTCTCACTTTTCGGCCAAATCGTACTCATGGCACGTCAAATCATCAAATCACTCTCATGCTATTTATGAGTACGATTTGACCAAAATGATAGTGATTTGACCTGAGTACGGTTTGACTTAAGTACGATGTGACCGGATACCACTGTATCGGTGTTGGGAACTAAAAAAAAAAAAATATATATATATATATTCAAAAAAAAAAAAATGTTCGTGTTATTTGTTGACAAACATATTTTAAGTTTTCCGGAAAAATGTCCCAGAGTACTGTAGTTAGAGACAAGGTGTGAAGCTCTTTTCTGGTTGTGAATTGAATGTATGACTTCTCTTAAAGGGACCCACGATAATCTTTATTTTCAACTTGCAGCGTCCCGTTGCATTTTCTACATGACTTGCGTCTTTTCAAATTACTATTATATATTAATTATTTGAAGATATCAAAGTAAATTTTAGTTGCATCTAACTAATGGTTAATTACAATAACATGTTAACCCTATGGTAGAATAATCAAGAAAATGTGAAAACGCCAAATAGCATCACATTAATTGAATTATATACAAGCAGGTTTAAAATCAAAATGATACTGGATACTGGGTGTTAACTTTAATGCTTGCTAACTACTTCCAGATTGCCGCGTGTCCCTTTAATGTAATTAAACAAACTTTTATTACACACGATTTCTCCTGAAGCTGTACCTGACCAATTCAAGTGAGTAAGTGGAGCGTAAAAAGAGATATACTCAGTTGCAAAAGAAACGGGACACTTTGAAAATTTTACTTTACACCCTATCCTCTTTATCAAGCGATAGTCCCTTAATGATTTTACCTATTGAAAAACAAATGAAACATGATATTGGCAATGGAATTATAAAAACTTTGGTACCAAACATGGCATATTCATTTTGGGATTTGTCAATTTAATTCTAAAAAAATTATATACAATTAAATCTAAATAAAACTCAGTGTCCACCTTCTTTTGCAACTGAGTATACTTCAGAGTTCGGACTGATATGTGGTGAAAAATAGAATATCACGCGAGATTTCGGGTGAGATAATTAATCTTCACATCTCACCGGCTGCGATGACAACTCTGATGAGATGACCCGGTAACGCACCGGCTATAGTACAAATTGCAGATTAGGCACATTCGAACATTTAAACATGTGTGTGTTTGTTGTTGTTTGTTTGTTTTCTTTTTCTTCAGTTTTAACCTGTTAGTCTAAATATCCAGCTGATGTCAATCTCTGAATAAATGAGTTGTTGCTTGTTTGTTTGTTTGTTTGTTTGTTTGCTTGTGTGTTTGTTTGTTTGTATGTATGGTGTTTTACGTCATTTTCAACACATGTAAGGTTATATATGACGGTCGATTTTTTTGTGGTGGAGGTAAACACAACTTTTCCTGGGTGGAACCAGTACTGTACACTTCCCACTGACCCCCATCCACTCATCTCCCCCTCTCCCACTCTGCCCCTCTCACCCACCTGTTCCTACGTTCATCAAGTATAATTTCAATTCAAAAGCTGAAGTGATTAACATGTCATAATCAGAGCATCAAGTCGTGTTATGTATAATATCCGTATGATATCATTTTTGAAACCCTATACATATTGCTCCATTTCACAAATCAGTCGAGTATGCATAACAAGAGACCCAAAAGGGCCTGTGGCTACTTTTGCGAACAAGGTGATAGGCATCAAGATGAGGTGTCAGATAAAGCTGGTTTTCAAACTTGTTCGAGATTTTACTGAAATAAGCATCTTGAAAAAATCTGGTAAGATGAAAATGAATGACCTAGAGTGTTAAAGGGGCACACGGCAATCTTAGATTATGTATCAAGCATCCAAAGTGTTACCTAGATTTACAAATCCAATATAACGTTAACCTCGAATATAATTATATGAAATTCGGGGCGTTCAGTTGTTCGTGGTTATTCTACCACAGGTTTTAATATACCATTTGTGCAATATATTCAGCAATTAGTAATATGTAAAACATGATTTATAACGATAATTGTTTCAAATATACAAATAAGTCGCAAAACTAACGGGACGCCACGATTATTAAACAAACAAGCCTGCTGTGTGTTCCTTTAATAACGTAAAACATAGCACTTTTCATTTAAGCAAGGGACACAACGCAGCTGTTTCTGCTAACTTTTGACTAGTTATCTATCTTGTTCAAGCTTCATTTTCATATTTAAAGAAATATGGCAACGTTTGGTAAATATCCGATTAAAAATGAAGGTGGTAGAGTGTATACAAATTAAAGTATAGATATTTAAAACAAGTTCAAGGGGCATACATTTTCAGTTTCTAGTCTGGCATAACTAGTTTTTAATGTGTCCGTGCTTTCTCATATGAGTGAGGCAACTTCATAAAATAAAAAATGAAACGGTAAACCTTTGGCGGTGGCTGGTGGCGGTGAGTCTTAAAGCTTGAACTTCTTCAAGATGTATTTGATATAAGCACGAAGACCAATTTTGGTAAAGATCAGATACAAAATAATGAAGTTTTAGAGATTTAATAAATCTTATCATAGCATTGTTCAATAAATCATATTTATTTTATGATATGCAATGAAATAGGTACTGTATTTTATCAGTGAAATAAAAGTGTTATTCCACACTATGGAATATAGAGTTTTATTTCACAGTAGCTGCCGGGACTACTTGTGTTGTTCTACCATAGTTTCCCTAAAAATATGTTTGTAAAATCATAAAATAAAAAGAAAATTTGTTGTTTTGTCGTGAATAACATATTTTATTTCATCTCAAAGTGAGCAAACTTTTATATTTTCACTCATGCTTCGCATTCGTGAAAATATAAAGTTTTCTCACTTCTCGATGAAATAAAATATGTTATTCACTCCAAAACAACAAATATCCTCTATATATCTGGTTTTCGAACTTGTAAGAGCTTTTATCAATATCAAAAATCTGGCCAAGTTTGGCAAAATAAAAATGTTTTAGCACGAACAAAGCAACATATAGCATGTGTAGCATGGTCACTGACATTTCCTTTGTATTTGCACAGTTGTAAATCATTTAATAACACCTGTCAGAAAAACGGGTATACTCTAACTACCAGTTATCGGAAATTAGAGTATGGCAGACTGATGAAATGGGTACGTTACTAAACAGAGTCTGGTCGCGAGATGAATGGGCATGTTACAAAACATGAGAACAGACTCTGTTTTGTAACATGCCCATTTCATTTGTCTGCCATACTCTAATTTCCGATAACCGGTAGTTCATTTAAATATCTCGATTGTCTACGCCCATCTCAATGTTTAAATCTACCAACTCGATGAGACCATACTCTGTATATTACTTAATTATTTCAAGGGCCATAACTCTGTTGTTTCTAACCCGATATGTCTAGTTTTAGAACTGAATCGAGCTTTTAATAATGTTAACGTCCTGCCAAAGATTAGTCAATATCATATGAAAATGAAAGAGCTAGAGTGCTAACGTAGCAAAAAATAGCAGTTTTCAATAAATCAAGGGCCATAGTTCTGGTGTTACTAATTCGATATATCTGGTATTCAAAATTGTCCTCGCTTTTATGAATACTAGTATCAACAATCTGGCCAAGTTTGCTAAAGATCAAATGCAAAATAAAGGTGTTAAATAGAGTATTCACAATGTAGAATGCCATTTTTCATGCAAACACGGCTCATAACTCTTATGCCGGGGTTCACGGTATTACATAGAGTTATATAGGAACATCTTTAAAAAGTCTTCTCTAAAATTAGAATAACTCGAGGTCTAATAGTTTGCATGTAGCATAAGCCTATGATCCTTTACCTAGTTTGTTCAAACGGTGACCCCGGAATAAATCTGGAATTGCTCCCAGGGGTCACAAGTTTTACAAAGGCTAAAAAAAAAAAAGAAAAAAAAAAAAGATTAAGATTCTGGAACTCTCGTATATTGCATATACCATATTGCATATACCATAAAATTATGGTACTCTATTAGGTTTGTTCACATTAAGACCATGGGTTAAATGGCCCTGTCCCAGGGGGTTACATGTTTTACATTGACTTATATAGGGACAAATCTTAAAAGAGTTTCTTCTCTGAAAACAAAGTTATACACTTACTAAGCATGAACAGACGGATAAAACTATCCAGCTAATATCGGCACCGGGGTCCGTCCCTTTCCCCATAGCCCTTGGATAATCACGTGGAAACCATTGAGATGACAACCATATAACCATACATACACTTACTGAGCATGAACAAAAGGATACAACCGTCCAACCAGCATCGGCCCCGGAGCACGTCCCCACTCCTGTGGAAATAGGCCATGGGTAGTAAGTTGAAATCCGTTGAGATCCCCTCCTTATAATCATGTATACACTTACTGGGTATACAACCATCCAATCATCATCGACCTGGTGTCAATCCCCATACTTAGGGACATAATCTCTGGGCCACGACATGAAAACTGTCGAGATCCCACCCTATAACCATATATACACTTACTATAAGCATTAACAGACGGATACAACCATCCAAACAGCATTGGACCCGTGGTCTATCCCAGACCATGGGCACATAGCTCCTGTGTCATAACGTGGATAGCAGGATTTTAACCAAACTCCTAAATGGATCCAACATCACGTGCACAATTTTGGGTCGCTGTGACCTACTTTCGGTTTCCGCTACGACATCCGAATCTTGCTTCTTTCTCGTAGGATTTTCACTAATGTTACTTATACGCATCTATCATTATGTGCAAAATGTCGGGTCACTGTGACCTACTTTCGAAGAAAAATAGGTCGCGTCTTATCTCCACTACGACATGCGTTTCTTGCAGGATGTTCACCAAACTTCACCAGAACATTCCTTATCTGAATCTTACATCATGTGCAAAACTTCGGGTCGCTGTGACCTATTTTCAACGAAATATAGGTCACATCCGGTACGACATACATCCCCCACTGTTAATGATATTAATTTTTAATATATCTTGGGATTAACATTGACATTGGTCAAATCAAAAATCTGGTCCTTTATAATAGGGATCGACGTGTAGGCCGTGGTATTCTAGTTCATTTTATATACAACAGAACATGTTTGTGTTCACAAGGCAAACGTTACATTCGCGTAACATTTTATTTTAATGAGCGTTGTATACTCTCAAAATAATTTATTGCAATGTTTAAGTTTAGTTGTATTGTTTTGCAATTGTTACATTACACACTTATTAACTTTTTATATGAATATGAAATCCATAATAGTAAATATTTAGTAATTATTACTGTGGTCCTTAAATTATTTTAGCTTAAACTTATTTATTTTACATCGATTGTAACGAAAGCTCTATGAACTTATCTGAATCACTCTCGATGTCTTCCTGGGTAGAACCAGTACTAAGCAATGCAGATAAAGTGTCTTGCTCAGGGACACAACGCATATGGCAATGACGGGAATCGAAGCCACGACTTTTGGATCATGGGTCCAACGCTCTACCACTAGACCACAGCGCTCCACCCTAAACATTTTTGAGGAGTATATTGTAAATGTGCTATGAGACCTGACCAACATGAATCATTAAATGCCAATGTTTTAGCTAGGCAAATCTGTACATCATAAATATAATAATTACAAAAATAAACGTGATAACCTTGCCATTTTTGTTAAAGAGGTTGATGCACTATTTGCAAACAAGGTTTATTTTAAAAGACTCTGAACAACTTGAAAAAAGCTGAAAGCATTATCAAAATGCCATGAAAAATAAAGGAGATATCACCTATGGAAATTTGCAAAGAAAAATAAATGGAGGCGGCCATCTTGGAACGATGACGTCATCGCGCCTTTTTACCATATATGACATATTAACAAAATGTATTTTAAAGCAAAGAAAATCAATGCAAATGAATCTTGAATCTTTATTATTGATTTGGCCTTGAAGAAAGTTAAAAATAGTATAGCTGTAAACATGTTTACCATGTATGCAAATTATTTATGCAAATTCATTTATGATGAAATTTGGACTGTTCTCATTGGACTGTTTTATGCAAATTCATTTATGATGAAATTTGGACTATTGCCATTGGACTGTTTTAGTGGGGAAGCTTTTGGAACAAACTTTGGGCTGTATATAAGAAGACTAGCTCTGGGAGCAGCCCAACAGTTGAGTTGAGTTCTGTTCAGTAAAAAGTTAATTTTGAATCGGATGCTTTTTAAAAATATAAAATATACTTGTGAGAGGATTTACTTATTATTGTGCGCATTCATAATAACTTTGAAATTGGATATTGAATTAAACTGAAAATATTGGAAAATTAATTTACTGAAAGGACGCTTACTGTTTTGGATTATAGAGACACTTACTATTTTGGATTAAAGGACATTTTACTATTTTCGATTAAAGAGACACTTGCTAACAAGTAAATTAAAGGAACATTGGATACTTTTATTTGGACTTAATTCAAAAAATTGGATATTAATGAAAAACTGGATTTGTGTATTTCCTGAAGCTATTCCAGTTAGGAATATTAAAACAAAGTATATTGTGAAAGCTCAGGTCAAGTTTTTCACATCAGTTGACCTTCCAAAATATGTCATGTCTGATCAATGATCAAATTTCATTTCTGGTATATTTCAACAGGTCATGCATGAGTTCAACAGTTTAAGTCTTTGGCTTATCATCCGGAGAGTCGAGGCGCTTTAGAAAGATTTCATCGGACACGAAAAACATGATTAGGTCATAATTATTGTTTTGACACCAATAGGGACTGGGATGAAGTCATACACTGTTTCGCTTTTCGCCGTTAGGGAGTCAGTCCAAGAATCTCTGGGTTTCAGCCATTTGATCTTCCCATGTGTTGTTGTAAATGATCACCTTTCAATGTAGTTGGCGCTGTCCCTCTTGAAAATTCCAGTAACGGATTACAGAATGAGCATGAACAGTTTGGCAAAAATGATTCTGGCTTACGGAAATTACAAAACAGTGACATTTCGAAAAATCCTGACGAGAAACTGTCACATCTAGAACCATCACAAAGACATGAGCTGGAACAATTAATACATGAATATGCGCACTTATTTTCGAATGTTCCAACTCGAACTGACAAAATTTACCATGATGTCTATGTTGGAAATTCTACTCCAATAAAACAGCATCCATATATAATCTAAACAACAGTATCTCAAAGACGAAATTCGATACTTATTGTACAATGATTTCATTGAACAAAGTAAAAGTAACTGGAGTTCACCATGTATTCTTGTATCAAAACCGGATAATACATACCGGATGTGTACTGATTATAGAAATGTCAATAGTGCCACAAAAACTGATTCATTTCCAATTCCACGATGACTGTATTAACATATGTTACAAATTTGATCATTTGAAAGGATTTTGGCAAGTTCCTCACACAGAAAGAGCAAACGAAGTTTCAGCATTTGTAACTCCAGATGGACTATTTCAATATAAAGTTATGCCATTTTGGAATGAAAATTTCTCCAGCAACGTTTCAACGTCTAGTCAGTATGTTAATCTCCAGTTTAGATGGGTGTGACGCGTACATCGATGATGCGATCACTTAAAACAACATTTACAGACCATTAGAAGCTTTTTCGATCGTCTTACTGATGCGAATGTATCAACAAAAGTGAATTTTGTCGGGCAATTGACACGCTTTTAGGACATGAAGTGGCACAGGGTCAGGTTAAACGTATTGAGGCTAAGGTCAATGCTATTTCAGAATTGCATGTACCGACTTGTAAAAAGCAACTGATGCGTTTTTTCGGTATGGCTGGTTATTATAGAAAATTGCGTCATAACTTTTCAGTCTTTGCTGAACCTTTGACACTTTTATTGAATAAAAGAAAGAAATTTGTTTCGACTGAAAAATGCCAGCATTCACTTGACAAATTAAAAGCCATTCTGATGAGTGCACCAGTGCTTTCAGCACCAAATTTTGAATTTCAATTTAAATTAGCAGTTGATGCGAGATTGGTGCTGGTGCAGTACTTCTGCAAGAAGACAACAATGGTGTTGATCATCCAGATTGTAACTTTTCGAAAAAGTTCAACAAGCATCAGACAAAATATTCATCTATTGAAAAAGAGTGTCTTTCACCCATTGTGGCATTACAACATTTTGAAGTGTATATAATTTCATCTATTTCGCCAACAGTTGTCTTTAGTGATCACAATCCACTCACATTTATAAATAAAATGAAAAACAAAAGTCAAAGGTTTATGAGGTGGAGTTTGATGTTGCAAGAGTACGATATTGAGATAAAACATGTCAGAGAGAAAGATAATTTAATTGCAGATTGCCTATCTTGTGTTTAAGATACTTGTGTTTATTTAAACAAGGTTAATTTAATATATGTGTTATCATTTGTTGATTTTGAAAGAAAAAACTTGTCATGTAATATATGTAGTGTTGCATGTATATTATTGATTTGGCCTTGAAGAATGTTAAAAATGGTATTGATGTAAACATGTTTACCGCGTATGCAAATTATTTATGCAAATTCATTTATGATGAAATTTGGACTGTTCTCATTGGACTGTTTTATGAAAATTCATTTATGATAAAATTCGGACTATTTTCATTGGACTGTGGGGAAGCTTTTGGAACAATCTTTGGGCAGTATATAAGCAGACTAGCTCTGGGAGCAGCCTAGCAGTTGAGTTGAGTTATGTTCAGTAAAAAGTTAATTTATATTTTATGGATATTTGGACTAAACTGAAAATATGGGAAATTAATTTAACTCAAAGGACACTTACTGTTTTGGATTAAAGGGACACTTATTGTTTTTGGATTAAAGAGACACTTTACTATTATGGATTAAATAGACACTTGCTAATGCGAACATTGGAAACTTTTATTTGGACTTAATTAAAAAATTTAATAGTAATGAAAAACTGGATTTGTGTATTCTGTAAGTGAATATTTTATGGAAATAAAAATGTGTTAATTATAATTTTGTTTTGCTGGTTTTGCTTCCTTTCTTATTACATTTTACTAGTAACAGCCATGTTTGGTAAAATGGCGCGATGACGTCATCGTTCCAAGATTGGATAATTTGAAGATATTTTGTTTTTAATATTTTCTAAATAAACATAGCAATCTTTTTGTGTTCACTCTATTTCTATTACATATAGCAAAACACATGTTTCAATAGTAGAAATAGTAAATGCAGTGATAAAACATACCCACACCCCCACCCACCCCACACCTTCAAATATCAGTCATAATGTTAAAACACAAATAAACAAAGTAAATAAAACAAACAGTTTCATTTTAGAGAAATTATTTGTATGTGTGAATTATGAAGTTGCTCTGTTTCAATCATTATATTTAACTCACTAAAGGTAACAACTGTCTACGCTAAAGGTAACAACGGTATTCAATGAAAATTGAGTAAACAGGTTCTTGCTAGTTACTACGGTACCTAATTCAAATTGATTTAGCTATATACGTACACTCTGGTCAATGTAAACTGTAATGGAGTGACGTCACACAAGATCGAGAATTAATTGACATTGGTTTATCTTTTTTATTATATAAAACCAAAACAGATAGGTAGTTATCAACGTAACATAATCAAAAGAAATAGTTTATATAAAGAATGAATGGAGATGGTGTTGTTTTTTAATTCGTTTTCAACATATGTAAGGTTATATATATATGAAGGTCGACTTTAAGCATGGTGAACTTGTTCACCAAGCTTTAGTAACCATGTTTTTTCACGAATCCTAACTACAGCCTCACTGATGAATCGACGCATTGCCTGAAAAAGAAGACCCATATTTTAACAGGTGTTTCTTCTTTTCTAGTGCGGACACAAATAAGGTAAGGTCATTTAGAAATTTCAAATAATTTCCTCGATACATTGTTTAAGTTATATATTGTTTATGTAGCTATTTCATCTATTGTTCCATCGTTTTGCTGTGCGTTCTCCTAGGATAGTGTATTGAGATTTGTAACCAGTTAATTTTATAATTTAGTTCTCTTGCAACACCAACAAACGCGTATCTTCCGTCTTTCTTGGATTTATATATTAAATAAATATACATGGCCTTTATTCAGCTGCCGAAGGCAGCTGACTCTTATATGACTTTAGAATATGTCTATGGTTAACAGACTGTGAATCATGTAGCCGACAATAAGCATGTATTACAACTTCAATTCCTAGGGAACCCGTCTAAAATACTTGAATGGTATAAACACATATTTTTCAATGTTCAAAGCTTGCCGTTGTATTGCCTCAAATGACGTTTTCTAGAGCAGTCTACTAAAGTGTAGAATGCGGCAATATTTCCGGTATCTTCACGTCCGGGATTTTTTACGGAGCATAATGAAACCGTAAGTGAAACTGAATGAAACCGCAAGTATTGGAATGGAATAAGTGCAAATCTGTATTTTAATATTTAATACCTTTTTATGGAATAATACCCATTTATAATGCTGTATTCTCGTAAATACCGTCGTGTTATACACTAGTCGATGGGTTTATTCTGCTGCCGAAGGCAGCAGACTCTTATATTACTTTACTATTTGCACATGGTAAGGTAGTAATGAATAGTTTCTTTGAGTGCACATGGTAAGGTAGTAATGAATAGTTTCTTTGAGTTTTCAAAATTCAAAATTGTAAAATTCAAAATTAAAATTCAAAATTTCAAAATTCAATATTAAATTTCAAAATTCAAAATTCAAAAATTTCAAAATTCAAAAATTTCAAAATTCAAAATTTCTCAAAATTCAAAATTTCAAAATTCCAAATTTCAAAAATTCAAAATTCAAAAATTTCAAAATTCAAAATTCGAAATTCAAAATTTCTCAAAATTCAAAATTTCAAAAATTCAAAATTTCAAAATTTAATCAAAATCCAAAATTTCAAAATTTCAAAATTCAAAATTCCAATATTTCAAAATTCAACATTTCAAAATTTCTAAATACAAAATTCCATGAATAATTTGATTTAATAATAAAATAATTGTTGAACAGTTTCTTTGAGTTTTTCGCTTTGATAAGGCAATCTTATAATTACACATGGTAGCAATGAAGAGTTTATTGTGTTGTGATGCACACGCTAACGCACACGCATCCCTTACAGGTGAACAATTGTATTTATATGCTGATGTGTAATTCTAGCATGTCGTGCTACAAAGGTGAATATATAATCAATATGTAACGCATGTCAAGGATATGACCAGAACGTTGTCCACCTTGATTTAAAATGTTTGGTAGGAAGAACTGATGGTAGAAATTGGGAAGAAAGTAAAAACGGTCGTGGCATGTTTACGCCCTCGTGGCAACATTTTTTTTTAAATATTGTTTTAACACACGTAACTTGATCTGTTATTATGTTAAACTTTCTTGCCAGTTTCTACCAAGATATAATGCTATTTTCTCTCGGCAGCTATTTTACGCTTGCGTAAAAGCTTGCTTGTTCGCTGCCTATATGGGTTTCATAATTGCACATGTAATGGTAAGGTAGCAATGAACAGTTTCATTGAGTTTTTCACTTTGATAACGCAATCTTATAATTACACATGGTAGCAGGGATACGTTTATCTGTGTTGTAATTCACACGCTAACGCACACGCATCCCTTACATGTGAACACTTGTATTTCTGTGCTGATGTGTACTTCTAGCACGTCGTGCTCCAAAGTTTAATTGTAATCAGTATGTAAGTCAAATCAAGGTATTTGAACAGAGAGAAGCGAGGTCGCCCACCTTGATTCAAAATGTTTGGTAGGAACAACTGATGGTAAAACTCGGGAAGAATGTGTCTTGTAAGAAAAAAGACGGTGGTGGCGTGTTTACGTCAACATTATTTTTTTCAATATTGTTTTAACACCCGTGACTTGATTTTATTATGTTAAACTTCATCAAAATTATTTGTAAAGGATTGTTATCTCAGTCGGGAGAGCGGCTGTCCCAGAAAATTACAAAGCGGGCGGTATGGGCTCGAGTCTGAGCAGGACCCATTTTTTATTCTAATTATGTTTTTTTTATGTAAAAATGTTTGTTTAATTCATGCCCAGTGATCTTAAAAGGGGTACATCAGGATTTTTCTAGAAACATCTTAAATTATAAAATGATTCCAGTTCAACGATATAAAACACTATCAATCAAAATGTGAAGCTAGAACCATTGTGTTAATGTCTAAAGTTTCAGAACACCATATAGCTAGGGTGGAATCGCACGTAATATGCTGAAATTAACCCTGATGCGTCACCTAGGATAGTACGTATTACTGTGCAGAATGAATTTCATTGCAAATAAAAGATTTTGTAGGCTCATTATGTTTTGGTCACGTAGAATAAAAAATGTTAATATTTGTCAATTTTAAATCGGACACCTAGACCCCCATAAAAAGCCTGATGTAACCCCTTTAAGACTTAAGTCGGAAACAAATTGTGTGTGTGTGTGTGTGTGGAGAGTGGGTGGATTTTTTTTTAAAGATTTTTACGACTTTTATCTATTCGTCAATTTGGTAATGGTAGAGGTAGACCTCATCTGGTTTGAAACAAACTCGTAGAACCACAGTCCTGCCGCGCGTTAGTAAGTAGCTGTCAAATAGTCTTCAAACGTGGAACAAGCGGGACTCGAACGTATGACTGTAGCATTGAGAGATATACATTACACAAACAAGAGTAGATCTAAGCACAAATATATTATCTTTTATTATAATTTTCAAATTACATGCAAAACTGATTGAATTATATTCTGTTAAGGCCAAAACACAAATATGTTTAAAAACAAAGCAAAGCAACAAAAATGAAGGACAACACACGATTTGTCGACTTAAAAATCCACGTAAAAATTACAATGTGAAATTACAATGTGAAATTCAAAGTAGCGTAGCTACCTATTAGGCCAAAAGGCCCGGGCCTTCACATCATGTTCACATACATGGTTGAAAAAAATAACAACGAAATAATTCTGTATGAACATCATGTTCACTCCGAGTTGTGAGATTAAATCACAACGGTATTCCGAGTTGTGAGAATGAACTACAACAGTATCCCGAAACCAGTCGTATTCCGAGTTGTGAGAATAAATAACAACGGTATCCCGAGACCAGGGATACTCCGAGTTGTGAGATTAAAATCAAATGTGCACAAATATGTATAAGTTATGTTTTGTATATGTGTAGTCTGTATGTCTCTACTACAAGTTGTGTGTAAAACATATGTTCTTTTAGTTGAAGGTCACACTTTTTGGAACAAGGAAATTTCATGGAGAATTTGTCACTTTACAGTGACATTCCATGTTTAAATTTGTATATTATAAATCTTTGTGCTGCGGGGGATATGACTGTCCTTCAGACTACACTCGTGTTCATTTGATTTTAATCATACTTGCATAGTAGGACGATATCAGTGCAAGGTTGTTTCCTGTTTTAATTCAGCTATGTTGGTCAAAGGGTCTATGAATTACCTCCCCTTGAATTGGAAAAATTAGTCGTCTTGAACTTTTTGACACTATATTCATTTCTAATGACTCAAACTTTGACAGGTGATGACAGGTGATGTTTTTTGATACATTTTACCACCTGTGAAGATATGGTTCAGATATGATGAAGCGTTTCGGAGATTAATTTTCATTATAACCAATCATTCCTTTTGTTCACTTCTTTATTCCTGTGTATACCTTACTTTATCTTGTTTTAATCGCCATACTTCCAGATACATTAAACAATGCATTGATGTATTATTACATGCAATGATGTATCATTATTAAGAAGAGTTGACACATTTTCAGTCCATCCATGTCATGCGTGATTGGAAAGAAATCTTCCATTACATGGATGCACAAATCATAGTTCACCATGCTCTCAGTACCTTCGGTACTTTGATTTGTGGTGGAGGCAGACAACACACTTTTCCTGTGTAGAACCAGTACTGTACACCTCCAGCCATCCGTAAGAATCGATACTTCCTCACTTACAAGTCGACCTCCCAGTGGGATTCGAACACGTAGCGGTGAGAGGCGAAGGCTTGCAAAGCATTCGACCACAGAGACGTTCAAGAATGAACTCCTCGACAGTTTGACATGAGTCTAAACTTGGTGCTGTTGATGAACGCATAATAAAAACCAGGCCAAAGACATAATTTGAGTTTATATGGGTGTATTTCTAAGGTTTATAGTCCCTCCGCCATAAGGACATCCTAAAGGTATAGGCGCAAGAGAGGGTGGTGTGTGTGGGAGTGGGGGCGCAACGCTGAAAACAAAGTTGGCAGGCAAACACATAAAACACAGAGTGGGTGGTGGGGAACACATAAAACACGGAGGAGGCGCAACGCTGAAATAAAAGTTTGCAGACAAA
Source organism: Cyrtodaria siliqua (assembly GCA_037043455.1). Classification (NCBI taxonomy): domain Eukaryota; kingdom Metazoa; phylum Mollusca; class Bivalvia; order Adapedonta; family Hiatellidae; genus Cyrtodaria; species Cyrtodaria siliqua. The sequence continues at coordinate 23,568 of JAWPHD010014367.1, forward strand.
CACATAAAACACGCTTTACACGTGAATTCCTCAGATCCCATTTCCCACTTGGCCCCTTCTGAGACCGCCACCACTAATTCTTGTTACTTATTGATGTAAATTGTCTAGAAATTGTTTCGATCACACTATGTACTTCCCTTGATCAAAATTTCTCCATTTATTTTCCTTTTAGGTGTCTTAGGTGTTGAGGGTTTTCACATCTTCACTCTCTCTTCAGAACTAATCATAAATGTCAGGGCACAGTTTTACCCTCATTCAACTAGAAATGTTCTATTATTAGTACCAAATTTGGCTCTTGAGTGTCTATTCAAAGTGGTCAGTCCCTGCAACATTGCCAAGCGATACGTTGTTTTTTAAACAGCCTTGTATTTTAGTTCTTTTCGTGTTTGTACCCCTGATGAAGGTGTAAGCCGAAAGCGCTTGGGTTTTTACAAACTATAGCACTGTAGAAATGTTTTTCCCCTTCTATACATATATGATGAATGTCACATAAATATATTTATATGTATATCCATAATCAAATATCCATTTTTAAATTATGGATAGCCGTTAATAGTATGTGAAAGTTAAATTCTTACCAACAAATGTATTAAAGCAATAACATATGACGTCATATCTAAGATGTAATTATTATGTTTGACAAAAAATATCATTTAACAGTACCATTGGTATTTTATAATAATAGTTATTCCTCCTTGATATATACCTCAATATTTCTTTTTGTGACAATAAACAGGATTGAAGTTAATCAACACATAAATAATAACGAAACATAAGCCTAATATTATTTTTTTTATATAATATACGTAAGGATTAACAGCAGGAATGCAAAGTATAAAAAATGAAATAGTTGACATGCAATTCGACGACGGCGATGATGGTAATGATGGGAATATTGAACTCAATGTGGATGATGAAAACATTGATATAAATGACAAGACAAATTTATTTCTAACTCAGAGATTACGGCATGACTGCAGTGAGGCGTTTAAATAAAAACAAGTCTTCATCTGCAGAACTTATTGCAGAACAATTCATATATAGTATATACATTATACTGCCATATTTGACCAATCTTTTTATTAGACTCTTTTTCCATGGTGAATTTCCACATATGTGGGCAGAATACATCTTAATACCTCTTCATAAAAAGGGATCAGTTAATTGTCCTGATAATTATAGAGTCATTGCACTTACAGATACATTTAGAAAGATATATATTAGTAAACTAGCAAGACGTATTACATTTTATGCAAATGTGTTTGATAAATAACTGAATCACAAGCTGGTTTTAGCCCCGGATATTGTACAATTGACAATGCATTTATACTTCAAGCAATCATTTCTAAATATTTATGTAAAAATGGTAAAAAGCTGTTTTTGGCATTTGTAGGTTTCATGAAAGCTTGTTTTGGGTAAATAGAAGTAAACTGTTTACAGTCATTAGAAAAGGTGGAATAAAAGGAAAACTGTTGCAAACATTACAAAACATATATAAAAACGTTAAAGTATGTGTGAAAGCCAATGAAAAATGTAATGAATATTTCGACTGTCCAAGAGGTTCACGACAGGACTGTGTTCTCAGTCCAATTTTATTTTCATTATTTATTAATGAACTGAGTGAAGAAATGTGTAATAGCGGGTTACATGGAATGCAGTTAACACCTGATGTTGTAGAAATATTATTACTATTGTTTGCTGATGATGTTGCATTGACAGCAGATACTGTAAATGGTCTACAAAAGAAACTTGACTTATTATATCAGTATTGTAATACATTGAAAGTGAATACTGATAAAACTAAAATTGTTGTTTTTAAAAATGGTGGACATTTAGTAAGAGCAGAGAAGTGGTTTTATGATGGGAACATATAGAAGCTGTAAGCGGTTATAATTATGTTGGATTGTTTTTTACATGTCGATTATCTATGTACCAGATGGCGAACGCACTGGCAATAAAGGCAAAACGAGTATTAGTTGCTATGCTTCATTAAGTGCGCTAACCCCGATACCTTACAATAGATATTTTAAACTATTTGACTAAAAAAATAGTCCGGTATTTCTTTACAGATCAGAACTGTGGGGATGTATTGAAAGGGTTCATACTCATGCTTGTAAACGTTTTATGAATGTATCTATACATGCATGCAATGCAGCAGTAATGGGTGATTGTGGTAGATAGCAGCCAACAAAATATGTATAAAGTATTGGTGTAAACTTATAAAAATGCCTTGCACGAGAAATGTTAAAAAATGCTATGAAATGTTGATTCTTTCAGATAGTCATGAATATGCAAATTGGGTGACGAAACTAAAACACAATTCGTATTCTAATGGCTTTGGATATATATGGGAACGGCAGAGTGTTGTAAATGAAAAAAAAATTATAAAGCAATATCAGTTAAGGCTCAGAGACCAATACATACAGAAGTGGAGCGAACAATTAGAGGGTAATGCAAAGCTGGATTTGTATAGGTATTTTAAATCTGACTTTGGTGTAGAAAATTATTTAAATGTGTTAAATATTAAGAAATTTAGAATAGCTATGGTATCCTTTAGAACATCCTCTCACTCTCTACTCATAGACAAAGGACGACATGTGGGTATGCCTAGAGAGATACGTTTGTTGTTTCATTGTAATAATGTTACAGAAGATGAATATCTCTTTCTACTGATTTGCCCATTCTATCATGATTTAAGATCGTTATATATTCCTAAAAAGTACTATGAGTTTCCTAACAAACACCAGTTTAATATTGTCATGTAAAAATAAAAATGTTATAAAACATATAGCTATGTTTCTTTACTATGCTTTCGTTAAACGAATTTATTCATGATTAGTATGTACTGTTATATAATAGTAATAGTATTGTATTGATAGTATTGTCAGTTTAGTGTACAACCAAACCACGTATAAATTTATGATAAATATATTGAATACATGTTATGTGTTTTGGCCGGTGGCCTGTATCACTAATAAAATATTGAATATATTGATTGTATAATGAATTTGATAGTCTAAGTATCTCCGTATTTCCATCCAAGCCTCTACTATAGGAACATGTGTTACTAAGGTCGATTTTATTGGAAACGTACTTAACAACGCTTTCAAGCACTCCAGGATGTTAATAGATAACCGTTTGTAATGTTAAGGCCATTACAACGATAAATGCTCCAGACAAGGCCAATAAAGTCGGTTCTGAAACAAACACAATGACATTAAATATAACAGCAAACCCAGTATCACGATAAGACTAAAATGTTACTTCTGGATAGAAATTATGTCGGGCATCAATCGATTTCTTCTTTGCAGGCGTGTCTGTATTTGTAACTTCATGTTCACCAGCTCATGTCGAAATCGGGTATTTAAGCGAGCAAATGTAACGCAGGACATAATTTATTGTACAGACATCGACCAGTGCACGTCGTACCTGTACACAGGTAACATTATGATTTTCAGAAGAAAACAAATGCATCGTTCGGGACTCGAACACACGACCTTCTGATTTCAGCTCTATCCACTGAGCCTTTCAGGCTTCTTGAGAAAATGGTATACTAACTACCATTTATTAAGAGGCAAAACAACTTAACCTATTTGAACGCAACTCAAGATGAATCAATAAATATATAGTCCATCTTGTCGCACGTGTAAATTAACATTGCCTGGTGTAATATTATATGTTATCAATATGAAACTAATATTCCGCCTCCAAACAACCATATCTAGCGCTTGATGAGTTTGTGTGTGTGCTAGTTATTACGTAATGCCTATTTAGTGTTAAAAATGCTACAACACGCCAATAAATAGCCGTGGTCTAGTGGTTAAACGTACTGCCATCAAAACTTAAAGCGCAACGTCTGTGGTTCAAATCCCGCTCCGGGCAATTACTTTTATATCACATATTCTGAAGCCGTATATTTATCGTTATGTTTTAATTCGCTCTGTTCAAACAAACATAAAACATTTATGATCTATTCTCCAAAATAATTTTAAAAAACCTCAGGTTATCAAATTATACCAATAAATGTTACATTCTAAAAGAATAAAAAACAATAGAAGGGTGTTAATTCGCACAGGCAAACATTTATTCGATTTATTAACAACATAATTCAATGGCGATGATTCCGGTTCCTGCTCCTTTAATATTGGAGATCCTGTCCAATGTACCTTATAACATATGAACTGAACACAGAGCTATAAAGCTCTCACTAAGAGCTAGAAGTTGAAACACTAAGCGTTTAAACACTAGCTCTTGTTTTCACTGTTTATTGTCCGAAACTCATCACAGCCTATGTCCATCCTTCTTAGAACGGTACTACAAAAGACATAATTTACAAATGTTAATAACAATTCTTTGAATAATGTCCCATTGTAATATATCGCACTGTTATTACATAATTTATCATGACACATAATATGGGTTTACTTGAAATATATTTTTCCGCTGTACTTCAGACATATTTAACCCGTCGGTGCCGTTAAGCATTGTCTATGGTAAAACTGCGATTAGTGTAACTTTATATTAAAGTTCTTAATGACGTAGATGGGTGGGTGGGTGGTAAAGCGACTTTACTGTTTGCCTGTCGGATTCGAATGACAGAAAAGCTTTTCTGCTCAGTACACGTCAGCGTATACTCGCTTTGCACGTGCAAACGAGTATATAGCGCCCTCTATGAACCGGTTGAAACCTGTATGAACAGGTTCATTGTAACTCGTCGAACTTTAAATTATTAAAGAGACATTTTCATAAATTATTATGTTACCTGTACGAAAGCTAAATAAAAATTTGATATTTCTGCCTTATATACCGACTTTCAGGGTTTTCGTCGATTTGAAACTACTTCACACTTGACTCATTCATATTAATGAGTTATTACCAGTTAAAATAGAGACTGTGTAGCTTTAATTAAGGAGAGTTGGTTTTTAATAATATATAACTTGTATTCAGATAATCCAAAAAGCTAGATAGCTCAATGAAAATTCATAAGGACGGCTGTTGCTTTCCAGTGGATAAAAAAAATATCTGCTTTTACACTGTGTATTATAAAAAATAAAACACTGTTTATAATGACCAGACTACACCAATAAGTTTCTAATCATCGGCCAAAAAAATAACTACAGGTAAGTTCGGAGCTATTAAAAGAATCTCTTCGTTTTGACTGGTTGAAAAAAATCTTATTAAAATTTCATTTTAAATTAATGAACAGTACATTTGGGAGTTAAATTATACATGTTTGCAAATTTGTGAAATAATTTAAAAAAAAAAAGAAAAAAGAAGAAAAAACAAAAAAAGAGATTTGACATTGTCCCCAAGTTTCTCACATTAACAACTTTATAACCTATACTCGCTTAAATTCTGCTTGACAATTTTTTTTAAATTTACAAAGCGCAAAAGTTTGCCTTCACAAACGATTATCTGTTGTGCTGGTAGAGCTGGAATGAATGATTGTTTTGCAATACGGTCTCATATATGGGTTATCCGTATTGATTTTAAACTCTGTGCGCAAACAAACTGTCAAACTGTCATTATTGAATAAGCAGAGCATAACTAGGACATGTTCAAGTGCGTTATTTTTAATGGACAAACTCATCTCCTACTTTTGTCTTAACACGAGGAGTATTGTGTGTCATTTTACGCGCTCTTCAATACTTCACATATGATGCGCCACCGTTTCATAGTGTATGTATTATGGACCAGTTGTCACAATTATTTGTTATTGTTTTAGCTCTACTGACCAAAGGTTGTGTTAGCTAATTCTTGAATAATTACAGGGTTCGACACTAACATTTTTTGTCTGGGATCCGACTGGAATCGCTACTTTGTACATCTGGGTGCCCACTTCAACTCATAAATAGCCCACATAACAAAGAGCATTTTAGTCTGCCCTAATAAGCGCCTAGCCAAAGCGATTAATATTAGGGATCCCCGATAATAGAGGTAGAACGAAAGGCAAACTGAATTACCTTTTCGGACAATTTTTGTGCTCGATTTTTGGGGGATTTTCGATTAAATAATCTATCAAGTCAATCTCCACGCAGAGTTATCGTTCCTTGCACTCACATATATCTCTGCTAACTACTAAATTACAAGATGTTGGTAAAACCTGTTAAATTGGAATATGTTTTCCTGAAACTCATTTATTTCTTGTGTAGATATAATTTTCAGAATATCTGCAAATTAGATGTTGCAAGATTTGAAATAATGCATGAAAACAATTTAGTTTTAATCGGGACTATTTTACTACAAAAATAATATGTACTTAGGTCTCCTCAATCGAAACGCATATGTAGACATTTCAAACCGAAGTTCGATAGCAGAAAATTACTAAAAAAAATTAACTCATAGAAATAAAAATTGAAATTATTTAATATAGGTCTATATTTTATCTTTGCAGATCACGTAAAAGGATTTATTATAAACATCGTCATAACTTTTTTGAATAATCACGTGACCTAACTTCCTTTGACGTTGACAGAGTCAAATGAGGAACGAGTGTACTCTGGGTAGAGATTGCTATAAAGTGTGTCATTAATAAAAAAAAACTGACGGCAAAACCAGGGTTCCCAGTGGAATCCACAGCTTCTAGAAGCGGGGATCCCACTTGAAAATCTGGGATACTCGGGATCCTGGTACACTGTTACTGTCGAACCCTGGTTTAACCTTGAGCAAAATCTACAAATGAGTTACAGAGTTATCGTCCCTGGTTATGTTGAAATACGGGGATTTCATCTGGAGTACGCATAATGGTGTACGCTTTAAAGCCACAGACCCTGTACTTAAATCGCTTTCTTCTTTGTAGGCGTGTCTTTCTTTGTAACTTCATGTTCACCAGCTCATGGCGAAGCGATCAAATTTAAAGTTCTCCGGCCATGTTTTGTTTCATGAACATATTTATGTTTATTTAAATCGAAATCAATACACAACAATAGACATTTACAATTCACACATCGCAATATATGTGAAAAGAGAGAATAAGATGACGTATTTATCAATTATCTGGCAATAGTTGTGAGCTATAAAATTTAGATTTACCTCATTTCCCCGTGCAGTCACGCAATGGTAAAAGTAGTATCTACGTCATGGAAATAATACTTTTTACATACAACTTAGTGACGGTTTCTCTCTCAATAAATGTTCATATGATGTTTAAGAGTTAGTTGTGTTAATTGATAATACTACAAAAAGGTGGCCATTCATCTTTAACGCAGGGCATCATTTACTGAATAGACACGGTGTAGTGCACATCGTACAGGAGTATTATAATTTGCTGGAAAAAAATGTTTACCTCTCTCGGGACTTGAACACACGATGTTTCTAATTTACAGTCAGTTACAGACTGCCGTTCTACCTACCGAACTACAGGGGCTTCTTGAAAATATGGTATATTTAGTACCATTTATTATAGAGCAAAATAACATATTTGAAAGCACCTCATACGTTTCAGTATATAGTACAGCATGTGGCACATGTAAATTAACCATGCGTGATGTAATACAATCTGTTATCAAATTAAAAAAACTAGGATTCCGTTTCAAAACAACGTTTGTTAATGCGAGGTTGATAAGTTATTGTAGTATATAGTGTTAAAAATGCTAGAACGTACCAAATATCCGTGGCCGAATGATAATAACTACATGAAAAAGCACAAGTAAAATCTAAACGTCACTGATTGAAATCCCGTTCCGGGCAAAAAGAAATTATGCAATATAACTGAAAGCCGTATATTGATCGATGTTACTTGTACGAAGGCTAGATAAAATGTGATATTTTACGCATCGATTCTGGCTTATATACCGACTTTTTGGCTGCTCGTCGAATTGAACCTACTTCACCCGTGACTCGTTTGTATTCATAAGTTAGTACTAGTTCAAGTATAGCGTCTGTAGCTTTAAGTATTCCCTAAAAGGGGCTAAAGAGAGGGAACTAGCGAGGTTGCGTATATATAAAATTGAGTTATGCTGTAGGCCGAATTGCCTGCTGACCGTTTCAAGTTGGTAATACTGTCCTCATTACTCTGTATGTGGTGTTTTGCCCTGGGCATTGACTGTTTAACTTGCTCTTTTTGATTTATTGTTTCGGGCGCTTGATTCAGCCAAAGTTTTTTCTGCACTAACTTGAGCAATTTAAATAATACGTACATCAGTTATATATCATTAGAAGTGGTATTTGTAGTGGTAAATAAAAAAACCTTACTTTTGAAAATCAGTTGAGAAATAAATATTTTACAGCCAAAATGATTTTTGATGGGGCTTTTCCTATGCAAATTCCTTGTTGGTGGGACAGCAGAAAATTAAGAAATTTCAAATAACTTCAGTTAGCCTTCATATTTTGCTATAAAACTTTCAGGGTGTCTTAATTTACTAATATCCAACAATTTAAAACACTTTTGGATAAAAAATCATAAAAAAAATAATCAAATTTTTCATGCAGCAGAATTTTGCATTGAAAAGGACCCATCAAAAACAGCTTTCGCACATGAAAGTTTTATTTCTCCATCGATTTCGAAAAGTAAGGTATTTGTATTTACCACTAAACATGTCTGTTTCCCTGATATACAACATAGTTAGGCAGTAGATGAATTTTAAATAGTTTATGGTACAGTGCGGACATACAGTGTCATTGCGCTTGGTTGCTGTGCTTTCTATAGGGTCATGTTCTCCTCTTTTTTTTACTAAGATCCCGGACGAGTTCGATAATTAGTAAAAATAGTAAAATCGGTGCAAGTGTGACGGAGTTGTTGCTCTTGATCTTTGAAAATAAACAAATGTCAACTTGTGTTGGGATAACTTTAGTAAGCAGTTTCTGGTAAATGAAAAGAATATTATATGGGATAAAAGTATATAAGGTTGAAGCGAGTGTGAAAATATGTTACAACTACAAAACAACGTCTACTAACTTTAACTGTCGCAACGCACCGGACTACTCCACGCAGATATATATATATATTTATTTTTTTATATAGTGTATGTCTAATCTCTAAGCTCATGACTTGTTGTATTTGTTGTTGTTTTTTAACTTGGCGCGCGAGTTAATAATAATACGTACTTAAACTCTTTCAAACGTTCATCTTTAATTGATTTAAATCTGACAAAGTGTGTATCAAATACACAACAAGCAAGGTTTTACGCAAGCGTAAAATAGCTGCCGAGAGACAAGAACTTAACATAATAATATAGCAAGTCACGGGTGTTAAAACAATATTGAAAAAAAAATGTCACGGAGACATAAACACGTCACGACCGTTTTTTCTTACATTCTTCCCGATTTTTACCATCAGTTCTTCCTACCAAGCATTTTAAATCAATGTGGGCGACCTCGCTTCTTTCTGCTCAAATACCTTCAAATTGACATGCCTCACATATTGATTACAATTCACCCTTGTAACACGACATGCTAGAAGTACAATTGTTCACATGTAAGGGATACGTGTGCGTTAGAGTGTGCATTACAACACATATAAACTGTTCAATGTTACCATGTGTAATTATAAGATTGCGTTATGAAAGTGAAAAATGTAAAGTAACTGTTGCTACCTTACCATCAGCAATAATGAAAAACATAATTAATGAAAATTAAAAAAAGAAAGAAAAAAAAGGGAATCAGCCGGCTTGAAACCTACCATCCGCGGCACTAACACGGCGCCTCAATCAACTGTGCTAGTGAGGCATGTGAATTTTTCATGGCTAATATACATATAATACTAATGATTCAGTAGACTGGTTTACGAAAACGTCATTTCAGCAAGTGAAATGGTAACCTTTTAACATTACAAAATATGTGTTTATACCATTCAAGTTTTTCAGACGAGTTCTCTAGGAATTCAAGTTGTAAAGCATGCTCATTGCCACTTACATGAGTCACAGTCTGTTAACCATAGACATATATAAAACCCATATAAGGGTCAGCTGCCTTCGGCAGCTGAATAAATGGTCATATATCTAAATATGAATTGGATAAGAAATACAGAATCAAGTACATAACTAAGAACAATGGTGTTGAACTATCATACTTACTTCTCGTGTTTCTGGCGTTAATGTCTTTGCATTCTGTAAAATAATGGATATTTGAAAAAAACTGTTTTCGTACATGTATTTACAAAATAAGCTCTAAAAACACAAGTCATCTCCCAATAAATAAAAATCAGTAATGGGGCAGATTGGTGAAAAAATTGTGCATTATTTGACAAAAGCACCAAACTTTGCACATAGCTAGACAATACCATACTAAAAAGATTTGGCTATGGACCCACGTCAGATTTTTCAAAATGGCCGCCATTTTCAAAATGGCCTCCAAATATGTAATACATAATCAATTGAACCTATATGTATCGGGTTTTAACAAAATATGTTCTGGCAATCGCAGCAAATTCCACAAAATAATAGAGAAAGGATCATGATATATTATTCGAGTATATTTTAAGTTCAAAATGGCCGCCAAAACGTGTTGAAAATAGTAAAAACTGTAATTTGTTTAATAGTTGTTTGTAAGAAAATAATTAAAATGTTAAGATGTTTTCACACAGTTTTCTTGACATGGTATTTGTTTGTCAATATTGCAATAAAGAGTTTTTAGAGGCACCCTATGGTTAAGGTATTAAACGTTTAAATATTAAAAATAAACTTCTTATCAGAAACTGTCAGTTCATTATAAAATATATTTAATATAAATTATATGACTTGGTAAATCTTATCCAGACAAAACCAGTAAACCGAAACAGAACGCGAAGACATTTTATGCCAATCTAGTTGCCGAGCAGAAACAATGGAATTGGCCTGAAACCCAATGTGAAGATCATAATGGCATTTTGCGTTGACGCCTTCATATTTAAAATGGAGGCATTTAAAACATCGGAGACTTGTTTGAATACTACAGATGGACCAGTGCCCTTGTGGCAAATGTAAACTTAGCTGAAAAGTAGCAGATTTCTTTCTTAAATAAACACATGTATCAGGTAATGCTCATCAAGTGAGTATCATACTTACGGTATACCGGGCTTACAGTTATTTCACTGAGAGTGTGAGCAAGGCATGTCGACCACTGAGTATTCCACATGACGGTCATAACGAGAAACCGAAAGTTCGCAATTGCAGTTACACTTTAAATCGTAGTCACCTATGTGTGTGTGTGTGTGAGATAAACTTCATTAATGTTGTCTCAATACCCATAAATGTTGTCTCAATACCCATTGTAGTTTCTCACAAACAGAAACTAAAACCATAAAAGAAGATGGAGGTGCAGTATGTGCTGAAAACACATGGCAGCCTGATGATCTCTGAACCAGATATGGCCCGAATTATCTGTTAATTTCAGTTACTGTAATGATTCATCAGGCGCTGACAAATAAAGGACTGCGATCTTTGCCATCATGAATAAGATAAATATGTTCATACTGATAAAGGTGATCATATGGGAGCAACAAACACAATTAAGAGAATAAAGCAGCAGACCCGGTTTTATTCAGTCTGTTTGACAGGTTGAATGACACAGTAGAGGAATTAGCAAAATATATTCAAGGACAATAATTGAAGATTACTGGTGCTTGACTTACATTACATAGAAGACTCTCGTGTGACAGAAATTGCTCAACAAATAGCTAAAGTATGTCATGCAAAGCATGACACGTTAGTAACTGAGCTTATAGACGACATAACCAAGTCACTTTATAAACAGATAAACCAGAACACTTCTTTCCTTAGTGATCACCAACTTACAACATATTCTATAACTTACTTTCTCCTCTCGCATTTATATGTATCATATAAGGTTTGGATTAAGGTTCATCTGGTGTCTCACCAGACCTTTCTATCTTTGGAAAACTTATTTTGATTTTCAGCAGACTATACGAGCTCCTTTACAATGCCGTTTTATGCATGCAAAACATTAGTAAGTATGATTAGCAGTTCAGTTACACGTGTTGAATGTCATTTGCAGCAATTTTAATAGGGGATACATCAGCCATGATCAATATAAATATACCTGAAAGCGTGACAGCCATTATGCAAAACAAAAGTAGAGCTCTGGTTACCTGGCTTTAGCAGTCGGTTGCGATAGAAGAGAAACTAAACACATTCAATGAAACAAATATGAAGATGTGCTTTGTATCAGACAAAGAGAGTAGGATGCAGGCAGATCTCCATCAATTCATTAAGAGATTGATACAGCGCGTGTGTTGCATGTGGCAGATTACACCATACAAGACTTCACTAAACTTATGATATATCCAGTAGGCAAAGACGTTGATGTACATGTTATACCAATGGTACAGTAAATGCAGTTAGATGAATTAGCTAGGTTATGGGTCAGTTTTAGGAGTTAGGAATCACTTTAGGTGCTTCGTTACACATTGTATGGCCTAATCATTAGGTCATATACACCAAGACTCATAGTTGCTTTTCACACTACTAGATGTAATGAAATATCTTCATTTGCTGAAAGAGGTAAAACCTGTGTTTGGAAAACCTGGAAATACTATGTTCAGGTTGCACAAGCTTTCCAATTCCAAAAGTTGTGCTTCTTAGAAAATGTGTTTTCCTTATGTATGACAGAGAAAGTACATGTACATGTTACAAAGAATTGTTGACATTCAATGGTTCCAAGATACAACAAGTCCATGTCACCAATTGCAGCAGCTCTTATCAAGCACACCTGCCGAGTTGTTTAACAGACTGAACATTTGTTGGAGACGAAGCCTTTAGGTCCACCCCTGAAATACCAACATCCGGTGACTGGAGGGTGGAAGAGGGTATGTTGGAGTCATTCTTGATAACACTGTCACTGGGCTTAGTTTTTACAAAGAATTTCTTAAATGTAGATGTCAAAGACACAAGTGTGCGACAAACGATGTGTCAAAGCAGAAATGTTGTATAAGTCTTTTGAAAATGGGATACTGTGACTATTGCACTCTTCAGATCATAGATCAGTAAGATTAGATTAAATTAAATGGTAGCTCTGATATTGAACATGTTCGACTGATATGACCAGTTATTATAATAATAATAATAGTCTTTATTTACAGAGGGTAACACATTTAGTTATAAACTAATCTTCCATGAGGCCCTCTATTATATACAAATTTACAAATGACAAATGACAGAACAAATCAAATAAAAGCAGTAATCAATAAAGGCAATATTGTTTTTAAATATTAAATGTTTGCATTCAAACTAAACGTTGTATACACTTTAACACACATACACTCGTTTACCCTAAATTTGTACAAAAGAAACAAGCTCTAAGATGAATAAATACAATGAAGCTATGGAAAAAGACAAGGAGCAAGCATAATTAATAACAGCAAAAAAGAAAATGGAATTGGAATAACACATATAAATTAAATACATATGAACAAATGGTGAAAATTACTATTTAAATATATACAACAAAATTATTTCACAAGCCCTGTCCGCTTTACTTAAAAATGGTGTATTAAAATATGTATTTGATTCGAACATTAGGTTCCTTTCATCCATTTTATGAAATTCGAATGAAATGCATCAATAGTATTCAGAGCTGTTAACTTATCTGGTATTACTCTCATTATGTTCCATATAATAGATCCTGAATATGCAACACTTTGTTTGTAAATTTCTTTGTTTGGCCTTGGTGGAATAAAAGTATATGTTGATGTTGATCTTAGCACTGGCACATTATCATTTTCCATTCTATGTTTAAACATTTCATTAACATATTGAGGTGCTTTTGATTTGGTGACTTTATACATAAACTTTGCTTTTCTTAGATATAATCTTTCAAAGACTGTTAATATTTTCATTATACTGTCTTGTTAATATCGTTTATTAAATCAACAAATGTAATTTAAGGTCTTGATTAATTTTAATTCTGATTAATCGAAGATGAGAAATATTGTTTAAGTATCCTTTATTTTTCTCTAACCGTTTAGAAGACACGGCAAGCTTGATTTGTTTTAACACGCGGCATCCCTTTAGTTTTGCTATTTCATATGCATGTTTTAAAATCAGTATTAATAATTATGTAAGTAGTTCAAAGGAAATTAGTTTTACATATTGCTAATTGGGGAAAGTATTGCACCAATACTATATTGAAACCTCTCAATAATAAAGATGGTTCGGCTGTGTCGCTACATTCCCTTTAACTTAGCTAAACGCAAACGTTAACATTTTCTTTTGACAAGTATCGACAACAACTAAGGTCAAGGTCAGGTATGGTGCGGTTAATTGAGTATGTGGTTATTGAACTTATTAATGTATATTTACAGTTTGAAGACTGTATGGTATGTGGCGTCTTAAAACTGACCTATATGCAAAGTTTAAAATTTCAAGACACACCCATGTCCAAAATGTAGTTAAAGGTCAAGGTCGGCCATGGTTTATCTACTTATGGCAGGAATGTGTATTGATTGGCAATATGTAATATGCAAAGTTTGAAAGAAATAAGTGATAAAAAAGCTCGAAATAGTCAGTGTTTACGTGTTGTGTTTTCTCAGTTTCCAAGACTGTATTAGTATCTCTTACCATTGTTGTTTGGAGTTTTGATCAGTGCATTCAGATCAACACAAACGTCATTCAGCGCTGCGGTTGCTTTTGTGAGCAGAGCATCTGTTATGTTTATCTGTCTTGACCATACCCACACGTCCACTTTGTTGGTGACATTACATCCGCCGGAAGTATCTTTTTGTTGGCAACCATACGCAACCGCGTAGCCAGTATAATCGGTACTGACCACCCAGTAGTCACGAGTGGTGTTACCTGTTGATCATTTGAATGTAAGAGAACAGTTATTCGTGTAACCTCAATATGTCTATCAAATATACCGATCAACAAAATATTCGTTGTGTCGTGTGGCTAGAGTGCGTTAGCGGTAACTAGCATTGTTCCACTACCGTTCATGAACAGTCTCAATCAAACCGAGATTGCAATTAAATGTTTTTATTTATCGTGTTCAGCGATTTCCGAATTTCTCCTTTCATACTCGTTTTAACTAAATCACAAAGTCAGTATAATCCGAGATTAAAATGTGATGTTCCCTTTGTCAGTTTATGACAACAATTTATGTATAATTAAATGTTATCAAACATAAAATAATATCAAAGAAGGCAAATTGAATGTACTAAGTGTATATCGAAAAAAATAAATAACGTTTTTAAACCACCGTTTGCGAAATAACAGATATAAGATACATAGATTAAAAGTACACTGTTAATGATTTATCAAACACTAGTACTTATCTTAGGACGTTGACAAGTTACATGCTAGTAGTGAAACTATAGGACGTTGACATGTTACATGCTAGTAGTGAAACTTGGTGCAACGTTAAGCATTACCTTTAGCAAGTGATAGTTTTCCTTTTACGGACGTTGGTACCAGCTTTTCATTTGTGTAGGTGAAACATTCGTCTCTCTTATCGGGAGTTCTGTAACACGGCAATAGTAAACATTAAACGTTCTCAACATAGACACATTTTAGTTAAAGGCTAAGAACTAGACAATGGTGTAAAAACCAATTCACTGTTCGCGTGCGTGCGTGCGCGAGAATGTGTGTGTGTCCTCTATGAGGGTTTGGACGGAAAACTAACCTACCCCGAGGAAGCACACGATGTGGAGTCTTGTTGCAGTGTGCATGTGTGAGTAACGTCCCCTATGATGTTCTGGTCGGAGAACTTAACTTCCTTGAGTGATCACAGTCAGGTTACCGTCGTCTTGCAGTATGTATGTGTGAGTGACGCCCCCTGTGATGGTTTGGGCGGAGAACTTACCCGCCTTGAGTGATCACAGTCAGGTTACCGTCGTCTTGCAGTGTGTATGTGTGAGTAACGCCCCCTGTGATGGTTTGGGCGGAGAACTTACCTGCCTTAAGTGATCTCAGTCAGGTTACCTTCGTCTAGCAGTGTGTATGTGTGAGTGACGCCCCCTGTGATGGTTTGAACAGAGTACTTACCTGCCTTGAGTGATCACAGTCAGGTTGCCGTCGTATTGCAGTGTGTATGTGTGAGTGACGCCCCCTGTGACGGTTTGGGCGGAGAACTTACCTGCCTTGAGTGATCACAGTCAGGTTACCATCATCTTGTAGTGTATACGTGTGAGTGACGTCCTCCCACAGATCATTTGGTCCATAAAATGTTTTGCTGTAATAGTACTGTTCGTACCACTTCCCCTGGTACTGGAATAAAGATAGATGGTATTCAATAAAAATATTGTTAAAATATATTCGTGGTGAGGTGAAATTGGCATAGTTAAAATACAAGAAGAGAGGTTCTTCGTTAAGAAACATGTATTGGGCGCCGTCTGTTAACTTATTCATTACAACTGCTTGCTTAACACACATACAATATGTTTACTCCTCTTAATATGGTACAAACATCTGACACATTAATATATATTAAATGTGGCACATACAAATGAATGCTGGTTCAATTATTATGTACCCTATCTGTTATATATATATAAACATGATTTAATAAACAAATTATATACCACATGTAATATATATGTACCGCATGTAATGTTTATATACCACATCTAATATATATGAACCATATTTAATATATATGAACCATATTTAATATATATGAACCATATTTAATATATATGTACCGCATTTAATATGTACTATAATTAATATATTTGAACCACATTTACTATATATGAACCACATTTAATATATATATGTACCACATTTAATATGTACCATATGTAATATATGAACCACATTTAATAGAAATGAACCACATTTACTATATGTGAATCACATTTAATATATATGTACCACATTTACTATATATGAACCACATTTAATATATAAACACATGTATTATGTATGAACCACATTTAATATATCTGTACCACCTTCAATTCATATATCTGTACCGCAGTTAGTTATGCACCACATTTAATATATATGAACCACATTTACTATATAAGAACCACATGTGATATATATGAACCACATTTATTATATATAAACCACATTGATATATATGTACAACATAATAGATATAAACCATAATAAATAGATTTACCACTTTTAATATAAATGATCCATATTGAATATGTACCACATTTTAATATAAATGAACATAAGGTTGTGTACTGTATATGAACCACATTTAATAACTGTTTACCTCATATAAAATGCGGTATATAAATCACACTTAATATATACGAGTTAACTTAATATATATGAACCACATGTTATATGCGTAGATGCTGTTTTAACATTTAAAAGGAGGTAACTGTAAACTTGGAGTGAGTGTCACGCTAAGCAGAATACTGGTTATTTGGACGGACTTTGTGTTTATCCGTTTATTAGGCGCTAAACTTGTGAATTTCTTCAGACGAATGCAAATAGCAATGCGTATCTTCTTAAAACGATATTTGCAAAAATATAGCATCTATAGTTACAGACGACAATTCCACATTCTTGGACCTATGCAGGTTATGAAGATTAAACCAGATGTTCATATTGACTGTAAGCTGGGATGATAATTAAAGGGATCGGTCTCGGACAGAAGCGTGCCAAACACTTGTCGTCCACTCATTCGGAATATGTCGATCAAGCACGTTCACTTTAGCCGCCATGTAAAGCCCTGCAGTAAGGTATCAGGGAATTAAACCATGAGTGTCTTGATGATAAGTCGGAAACGTTAATACTAGCGGTATAGCACATCCATTTAAGTACAAGAAGTGTTGGCCTGGAGTTTTCGCATCATGAATGCCAGCAGGGCTTTATAAAGCCCTGGCCTTATATAATGCATATTTATTACGAAAATTAACAGTTGTACGCAAAAACAAATATTTAAACGCGAAACTATTCCACGTGTCGATCTCTAATTATTAACACAGACCTTGTAGTTAGATCTGTGTTATTAATTATCTTATTTAAGCCCGACATAAAATTATGTGTCGTGATTGTAAATAGTTTTCAATGCGCAATTAAAAAATAACAGACCTAATTATGGAAGCTATTAGGTATGGAAGCTTTAATATACCCCCCTCCCCCCTATTAGGTATGGAAGCTTTAATATACCCCCCCACCCCCCCCCCCCCACCCCCCCCCCACCCCCCCCACACGATGATGTAATCATTCTATAGTATTTGTCGTTTTAACGTAATATATAGAGGATATTTGTTGTTTTGGAGTGAATAACATATGTTATTATATAACCTATAAATAGACGCGTTTTCATTGGCTAAAAAGTAATTTTTTAGAAAAAATATCTAGCGATATTGACCTGTTTTTTTGATATTGACCTGTTTTTTTGATATTGACCTGTTTTATATAATTGTTTTTTTGATATTGACCTGTTTTATATAATTGTAAATTCAGGGTTATATAATAAAACAGTTATGGACTTTTCAGCTGTTATACATGATGTTGATATGTACCAAAAAATCATTATTGACCTCGGCTATCGCCTCGGTCAATAATGATTTTTTTGGTGCATATCACATCATGTATAACAGCTGAAAAGTCCATAATTGTATATTATTTCATCGAGAAGTGAGAGAACTTTATATTTTCACGAATGCGAAGCATGAGTGAAAATAATGTTTTCTCACTTCGAGATGAAATAAAATATGTTATTCACGACAAAACAACAAATTTTCTGTTTATTTTATGATTTTACAAACAATTATTTAAGCAATTTCAGTAACTAAACCGGTTTACACACGCATCTTTCCTAGTCACCATGACGTAACAAAACGTTACAACTTTTCTGAAACCATTAACGTCACAGAAAGAAAGTAATTAAATAAACAGTGGATTTAACAGTATAGCAGTATAGTAGGAATATCTTGTGATCCTATTTGTGTTGGTTGTACATTAAAAAAGTAGTCCCGGTGTAACGGGAAAATACTGGACCGGGAAAAAACTGGACGGAAGCTACACTGCGCATGCGCGTATTACTTTCGGCTAAATATAACAAAACTGTCTATAGAGAGCATCTCAAAGGTTAAAGTCAATACAAATATACAACACATAGCAGAAGAATCATAGAAATTGTACACTCCAGCTGCCAGTGGGAACTTCGCATACTTTCCCTTATTATTTTGTACGATGACTGCATTAATATAATAGTCTAGATGAACTCAAAGGCGCACCAACACATGAAAGGTTATATGGCGCCTAATATGCATGAACATGCCATGCTCAACCTCCATGTACATGGAGATAAGATATGGAGAATGGGCCTAGGACCTTCTCACCTTGAACGTGAGAGTTGCTGCAAATTGTATTGTAGACACTCCATTTACCATGGAGCCACGTTTATTGTTTTTCTGCCACTGCTCTTAGTGATGTGGGCGAGATGGCAACTGAAACAATGCAGGGGTCATGATGAAGACATTTAATGAACATGAACAAAAAACGACAAAATGAATATGAATGGGGGTGGGGTGGGGGTGGGGTGGGGGGGGGGGGGTCCTATCCCTCTGTGTGTGAAGGTGTGTTTGCAGTTGCAGCGGTTGTATTCTACCCCGGCAACCACACGGGGAGCTGGATAATTAACCTTAATGTAGTTGTATACAAACTCATTATATAATTAATTCTCATGTCAGCCTCATTAATGAGGCAATAGTATAACCAATAGCACTCTATTACATCAGAGCGGTACCATTGTTAGAGGAAAATAACCGCCGGGAAATAACTGGACACAGCCGGGAAACAACTGGATATTATTGTGTATCTCAATAATATGTTATCATACCTCAGCTCCAATGTTTTCCCGCTCATCTCTCATGCCAACCTCACTAATGAGGCAATAGTATAACCAATAACACTCTATTAAATCAGAGCGGTACCATTGTTACAGGAAAATAACCGCCGGGAAATAACTGGACACAGCCGGGAAAAAACTGGACCATATTGTGTATCTCAATAATATGTCATCATATCTCAACTCCAATGTTTTCCCGCTCATCCCTCATGTCAACCTCATTAATGAGGCAATAGTATAACCAATAACACTCTATTAAAAAAGAGCGGTACCATTGTTAGACGAAAATACCCGCCGGGAAATAACTGGACACAGCAGGGAAAAAACAGGATATTATTGTGTAGCTCAAGAATATGTTATCATATCTCATCTCCAATGTTTTCCCGCTCATCTCTCATGCCAACCTCACTAATGAGGCAATAGTATAACCAAAATCAGAGCGGTACCATTGTTACAGGAAATAACCGCCGGGAAATAATTGGACACAGCCGGGAAAAACTGGACCATATTGTGTATCTCAATAATATGTTATCATATGTCAACTCCAATGTTTTCCCGCTCATCCCTCATGTCAACCTCAATAATGAGGCAATAGTATAACCCATAACACTATATTGAATCAGAGCGGTACCATTCTGAGAGGAAAATAACCGCCGGGAAATAAATGGACACAGTCGGGAAAAAACTGGACATTATTGTGTATCTCAATAATATGTTATCATATCTCATCTCCAATGTTTTCACGCTTGTCTCTCATGCCAACTTCACTAATGAGGCAATAGTATAACCAATAACACTCTATTAAATCAGAGCGGTACCAGGAAAATAACCGCCGGGAAATAACTGGACACAGCCGGGAAAAAACTGGACATTATTGAGTATCTCAATAATATGTTATCATATCTCATTTCCAATGTTTCCCCGCTCTTCCCTCATGTCAACCTCATTAATGAGGCAATAGAATAACACTCTATTGAATCAGAGCGGTACCATTGTTAGAGGAAAATAACCGCCGGGAAAAAAATGGACATTATTGTGTATCTCAATAATATGTTATCATATGTCATCTCCAATGTTTTCATGCTCATCTCTCATGCCAACCTCGTTAATGAGGCAATAGTATAACCAATAACACTCTAGTAAATTAGAGCGGTACCATTGTTACAGGAAAATAACCGCCGGGAAATAACTGGACACAGCCGGGTAAAAACTGGACATTATTGTGTATCTCAATAATATGTTATCATATCTCATCTGCAATGTTTTCCCGCTCATCTCTCATGCCAACCTCATTAATGAGGCAATAGTATCACCAAAAACACACTATTAAATCAGAGCGGTACCATTGTTAGCGGAAAATAACCGCCGGGAAATAACTGGACACAGCCGGGGGGAAAACTGGACATTATTGTGTATCTCAATAATATGTTATCATATCTCATCTGCAATGTTTTCCCGCTCATCTCTCATGCCAACCTCATTAATGAGGCAATAGTATCACCAAAAACACTCTATTAAATCAGAGCGGTACCATTGTTAGCGGAAAATAACCGCCGGGAAATAACTGGACACAGCCGGGAAAATACTGGACATTATTGTGTATCTCAATAATATGTTATCATATCTCATCTCCAATGTTTTCCCGCTCATCTCTCATTTCAATCTCATTAATGAGGCAATAGTATAACCAATAACACTCTATTACATCAGAGCGGTACCATTGTTAGAGGAAAATAACCGCCGGGAAATAACTGGACACAGCCGGGAAAAAACTGGATATTATTGTGTATCTCAATAATATGTTATCATACCTCAGCTCCAATGTTTTCCCGCTCATCTCTCATGCCAACCTCACTAATGACGCAGTAGTATAACCAATAACACTCTATTAAATCAGAGCGGTACCATTGTTACAGGAAAATAACCGCCGGGAAATAACTGGACACAGCCGGGAAAAAACTGGACCATATTGTGTATCTCAATAATATGTCATCATATCTCAACGCCAATGTTTTCCCGCTCATCCCTAATGTCAACCTCATTAATGAGGCAATAGAATAACCAATAACACTCTATTAAAAAAGAGCGGTACCATTGTTAGAGGAAAATACCCGCCGGGAAATAACTGGACACAGCAGGGAAAAAACAGGATATTATTGTGTAGCTCAATAATATGTTATCATATCTCTTCTCCAATGTTTTCCCGCTCATCTCTCATGCCAACCTCACTAATGAGGCAATAGTATAACCAAAATCAGAGCGGTACCATTGTTACAGGAAATAACCGCCGGGAAATAATTGGACACAGCCGGGAAAAACTGGACCATATTGTGTATCTCAATAATATGTTATCATATGTCAACTCCAATGTTTTCCCGCTCATCCCTCATGTCAACCTCAATAATGAGGCAATAGTATAACCCATAACACTCTATTGAATCAGAGCGGTACCATTCTGAGAGGAAAATAACCGCCGGGAAATAAATGGACACAGTCGGGAAAAAACTGGACATTATTGTGTATCTCAATAATATGTTATCATATCTCATCTCCAATGTTTTCACGCTTGTCTCTCATGCCAACTTCACTAATGAGGCAATAGTATAACCAATAACACTCTATTAAATCAGAGCGGTACCAGGAAAATAACCGCCGGGAAATAACTGGACACAGCCGGGAAAAAACTGGACATTATTGAGTATCTCAATAATATGTTATCATATCTCATTTCCAATGTTTCCCCGCTCTTCCCTCATGTCAACCTCATTAATGAGGCAATAGAATAACACTCTATTGAATCAGAGCGGTACCATTGTTAGAGGAAAATAACCGCCGGGAAAA
The DNA here is from genome assembly GCA_037043455.1 of Cyrtodaria siliqua. NCBI lineage: Eukaryota > Metazoa > Mollusca > Bivalvia > Adapedonta > Hiatellidae > Cyrtodaria > Cyrtodaria siliqua. The sequence continues at coordinate 46,101 of JAWPHD010014367.1, forward strand.
AAATGGACATTATTGTGTATCTCAATAATATGTTATCATATGTCATCTCCAATATTTTCCCGCTCATCTCTCATGCCAACCTCGTTAATGAGGCAATAGTATAACCAATAACACTCTAGTAAATAAGAGCGGTACCATTGTTACAGGAAAATAACCGCCGGGAAATAACTGGACACAGCCGGGTAAAAACTGGACATTATTGTGTATCTCAATAATATGTTATCATATCTCATCTGCAATGTTTTCCCGCTCATCTCTCATGCCAACCTCATTAATGAGGCAATAGTATCACCAAAAACACTCTATTAAATCAGAGCGGTACCATTGTTAGCGGAAAATAACCGCCGGGAAATAACTGGACACAGCCGGGGGAAAATTGGACATTATTGTGTATCTAAATAATATGTTATCATATCTCATCTCCAATGTTTTCCCGCTCATCTCTCATGCCAACCTCATTAATGAGGCAATAGTATAACCAATAACACTCTATTAAATCAGAGCGGTACCATTGTTACAGGAAAATAACCGTCGATAAATAACTGGACACAGCCGGGGAAAAACTGGACATTATTGTGTATCTCAATAATATGTTATCATATCTCATCTGCAATGTTTTCTCGCTCATCTCTCATTTCAATCGCATTAATGAGGCAATAGTATAACCAAAAACACTCTTTTAAATCAGAGCGGTACCATTGTTAGCGGAAAATAACCGCCTGGAAATAACTGGACACAGCCGGGAAAATACTGGACATTATTGTGTATCTCAATAATATGTTATCATATCTCATCTCCAATGTTTTCCCGCTCATCTCTCATTTCAATCACATTAATGAGGCAATAGTATAACCAATAACACTCTATTACATCAGAGCGGTACCATTGTTACAGGAAAATAACCGCCGGGAAATAACTGGACACAGCCGGGAAAAAACTGGACATTATTGTGTATCTGAATAATATGTTATCATATCTCATCTGCAATGTTTTCCCGCTCATCTCTCATGCCAACCTCATTAATGAGGCAATAGTATCACCAATAACACTCTATTAGATCAGAGCGGTACCATTGTTAGCGGAAAATAACCGCCGGGAAATAACTGGACACAGCCGGGGAAAAACTGGACATTATTGTGTATCTAAATAATATGTTATCATATCTCATCTGCAATGTTTTCCCGCTCATCTCTCATTTCAATCTCATTAATGAGTCAATAGTATAACCAATAACACTCTATTAAATAATAGCGGTACCATTGTTAGAGGAAAATAACCGCCGGGAAATAACTGGACACAGCCGGGAAAATACTGGACATTATTGTGTATCTCAATAATATGTTATCATATCTCATCTCCAATGTTTTCCCGCTCATGTTGACATGAGAGTTGAGAGGGCAAACTTCAGATATGAGGTATGATAATATATTATAAAGATACGCAATATGATCCACTTTTTTCCCGGCTGTGCCCAGGTATTTCCCTGCGGTTATTTTCCTCTAATATTGCCTCTGTTCCAATTTATTAGATTGTTGTTGGTTATACTATTACCTCATTAATGAAGTTGACATGAGGAATGGTTGGGAAAGAGATGAGGTATGATAACATATTATTAAGATACACAATAGTGTCAATTGTTTTCCTCGGCTGTGTCGATTTATTTCCCAGGGTGTTGTTTCCTCTAATATTGCCGTCGCTCTGATAGAGAGTTGTTTGATCCAATATTTGTGAGGCTGCGATTTTTATCTAGTGCGGATGACTTAAAAATTAGGCAACTTGATTAGACATGCTGTAAAACAAAGTTGAAAAATATAAAAAAATATATAACTTATGTCATCCTAAGTAGACTTCGTCCATCAATTTCTTCCGTTTCCCGATACTGCTCAGTTATTTCCCAATGCATTTCTTCATCCAATGTTAATTATAATTTGAGTTAAAAAGCTGGGTGGTATGCAATTACACCAAACTGAGACAAATAGAGTAGAAAAGCGATAACAAAATATGTAATTTATTTTCCAGGACATTTCTTTTTTTGCATACAACTACATTAACAGTAAACTATCCAGCTTTAATCCAGCTCTAATTTGACTTCGTTTATTGTTATAATTCAGTACTAATAAACATAGTAGTGGAAAGTATATATACACGAGTTATTTGTGTCAGCAGGAATTTGTAAACTATGAGTCTTCTGCATGTATTTGTACGTTAACATTACTTTAACCTGTGAGATGGTCCCTGCAAGCGGATATGTTATTTTTTGCCCTATGTGATACGCGCATGCGTATTGTAACTTCCGTCCAGTTTTTTCCTGGTCCAGTTTTTTCCCGTTACACCTGTAGCTACTGTGGAAATAAAACTCTACATTCCACAGTGTGGAATAACACTTTTATTTCACTGATAAAACACAGTATTTCATTGATTATCATAAAATAAATAGTGTTAAGACATCTTAAGATAACGACTTGGTCGCTGTATATATGCTTCTGTTGTCTTATGTATGTTTAGATAACAATATTCTTTGTCAATGATAATTAAGGTGTAATAACAAAAGGATTTATGGATATAGATTAAAACGGCATGACGATATATAAAGGTAGTTGTTGACATGTACACGTCGACATATATCTTTGTTTTACGGAAGATGTAATAAATTGAATGACCATAACCGTTTTTGTCTCGCCCACGATAGTGGGTAGCGAGACATAGCAGTCACTCGATTTTGTATGAAACTTTGTCAAATGCTTTGTTGGGTACATCATCACGCCAAAATTACCAAGGTCTAGGTCATATTTTGCGTTATTTTCCCAAACCTTAGCCTTGGTTAGGTAACTTAACCTCAGTTAACTGTATACATGTGATTGCCTCATTTTTTTTTTATTTGATACTTGGTCATATGTATTGTTGGCATTGGTGGACATCACTGAACGCCACAAATTACCAAGGTCAAAGTCATGTTTTGCTTATTGTCCCCAAACTTAACCTTGGTTAGTTAACTTAACCTCAGTTAACTTTATGTGATTGCCTCACTTAACATCTTTGATACTTGGTCATCTGTGTTGTTGGCATTGGTGGACATCGCTGAATGACAAAAAATGCCAAGGTCATGGCCATGTTTTGTGTCATCAGTTTTGTTAGGGAAGTTAACCTCAGTTAACTTTTTTTCTGATAACTTTAATTTCTTTGATACTTGGTCATATGTATTGTTGGCATGGGTGGACATCACTGAACGACAAAAAAAATACTAAGGTCAAGGTCATTTTTTTGCATTATTTTCCCAAAACTTAACCTCGGTTAGGTAACTTAACCTTGGTTAGGTAACTTAACCTTGGTTAGGTAACTTAACTTTGGGTAAGTAACTTAACCACAGTTAACTTTATGTGATTGTCTCACTTTATGTCTTTGATACTTGGTCATATGTATTGTTGGCAAAGGGAAAACCTTGAAATTTTTTGATTTATATAGATACAAAATGAAAAGATCTTCTCCTTAGAGGACACAAGTTATAGAGCTCTCATAAATTGCATGTAGTATGAGAGGTACAGCTAGAGGTCTAATAATGTGCATGTACCATAAGCTTATGATCCTCGATCAAGTTTGTTCAAATCGTGACCATGGGGTCAAATTTGGCACCACCGTATAGGTCACGTGTTTTACACAAACTTGTATAGGGAAAAACCTTAAAAGAGTTAACTTTCTTCTCTAAAACCACAGTTATACACTTCCTGAGCATAAACAGCTGGATGCATCCATCCAACCAGTATCGGCCCAGGGACATGTAGCAAATTGGTCTTAACTTGGAAACCGTTGAGCTCCCCACCATATAACCATATGTATGTTATACGCAATGTGAGAATATGGACGATTTCGGAACTGCTCTGCGCAAAGTAAGAATTCTTAAAATGCCCGACGATTCCGGAATTGTGCAAGGGGTTAATCAATATGAAGTATGCGCCAAGTGTCGGCGCAATTTGAGATTGTTTTGCGCAAAGTACGAACTTGTGTTTTGATTTAAAAAGGAATATAGTGTTTTGAAACCTATTTATTTCTATTTACATATGCTTGATTATTTCATCCGTCTGTTATAAAAGATAAAATATATATAAAAAAAATCATAGTTTGGTTTGGTAAATAATTTACATGAGCTTACTTATTGAGAAACAAGTTAAAGCCTTCAAACACTAAAGCGCGGATTTAAGGAGATACATTCTGGCTAAGAAAATATAAACAAGTGAAGCACAGTGGTGCATTTCACCATTTTAACTGAAATGAAGTTTCAAAGCTTTCCGGCAATTCCTTTTTTGAGAAATGAGGAAAAACAGAAACTTTAACCAAAAACGTTTACCAAAACGTCAAAATGCGTAGACGGACATACGGACGGACGGACGGACGGACGAACAGATCGACAAACCATAAGCCTGGATTTGCAACGCAATCCGGCTAAAGATAAAAAGCAAAACACGACACAGACAATAATATTTCTAATAACAGGTCAAATTGGGCATTCCATATATATTATAGAGATTTCACTATGATCTCTATACACAAACATGAGACCCTGGTTTGGTGCCATATACCTTCGTATATACTTGCATATACAAAAGAAGTCAAATATTGAACATCTGTCAAATAACAAATACGTCAAATGCTCAATAAATGCACCAGGTGTTAAAGCTACAACTATTACTACTACTAATTGCATTTGCATGTTTTAATCATATATATTAAAGTATTATACTGATACGGTATGCAAATATATTAAATGTCAAACTGTCTTATTGTTCAGAACATCTGTCATCTGCCACCTGTACTAAAACAATCATTTATACATATCGTTTGAGAACAAATTACCAGTTTATGGTATTGCTATTAATGACATTTGAATATTTGAATGATACTTAATAAATAGTGGATATTATATACATTTTATAGACAATGAGGAGCACATGTTGCATCACGCGTCTACTTGCAATTTAAACAGACCGATACAACTATCCCACTAGCAATGGCCCCGGGGTCCGTCCGCACCCCTTCGGGCATAGTACACAACCCTTGGGTCATAGTACCTTGTCATAACGTGGAAGCCATTGAGATCCCCACCATATACACCTTAACGCGGGTGCAGGAATTTGTGATATTACAGATCTCATTCTGTTATGAATTATAAGCTTTTTTAAAACAGTTTTCATCTTGGCGAAGATAATCAGGTGAGCTTTTCAGTGCCACTTTTGTCCTCTTGTTTAATATTCCACATGCTTGTAGATGGGCCGTGAATCCAACTATGGCTGTGCTTGCATCTTTTGTTGCTACAGAAGTGAATATGTCGGCATATGCATCTTGTCCATATAAGAATGTGTGACGCAATATTTCAGTCAACTTAACGTGATCTCAACATAATTTAAGTCGTCATGCAACATTTTATGTCATTAAGTCGCTGTGTGGATGTTGTGCAATCAATATATTTATGGAAACGTATAAGGGTCACCAATTGTTGCGTTAATTACCTCCTTGTAGACTACAAAATTGGCGGGTTGTTGCATTGTTTCGCGTCTTTTCGACCCCATTTTCTCGACTTACGGCATATTTCTTTGATCATTTCGACTTGAAAGAATGCAACTTAGTACGATTTACCTTCACATGTCAGAAAGACTGAAGTCGAAATGTTCGTCAATTAAATAAGTTTAGTTGCTGTATGTCGTCTTGACTAGTTATATTTCAATATGATGATAAGAAATCTGACGACTTATTCAAATTTATTACGTCATGTCGTTCACTTATTGACATTAAACACGACAAATCATGTTCTCCGTGGTTCATTCCTAAGTTAGGTTGAATTCCGTTCAGCGGTTTAGGAGGAGATGCGGTAGCGGACAGACGGACAGACGGACAAACGGAGGCGATTTTAACATACTCTTTTTTTCAGAATCTTTGGTATAAATATGGTATATTAAAGTGTAAACAGAGGTATCATAAAAGAAATTTTTAAAAAAAAGAAAAAAGAAAACAAAATAATGTAACAAAATGCCAGCGCAAATCTACATAGATAGTATATATAAAAAATACACGATATAAATTCAAAAAGTGGCCCGCAACAGCAACTGCACCTTTTAGGCCATAATCTACTAAAAATATCATTAATAGTTTGAGAACCTTACTCGTATAATTAAACCAAACAATTAAAAGCAAGTAAAATCTCGCTGAAAAAGGATGTGACCATTTCCAGTACGTTATTCATATGTATACAAAAAGAAACGGTAATCGAAAACAATAATAATTTAACCTACATTCTTGTACTTTCTTGTCCGACTTGTTTGACTTTGCGGTGTGTGTGGTGCGTCTGTGATTGTAGTGTGTATGAAACGGGCTCCCTGGTCCCTCATATCATAAATGCTGGGTGTTGAAGAGGGATATGCCATTATCACGCTATGTTGGGGGTGATTAGCTTGTCCATTTGCAGCATATTGATACTTATGGGCATCGAACTGGGGTCTGTTCGGTTCATAACGTGTGTTTATGTTTTAATGCTGGGGTCTTTTGTTGGCGGTGGCCAATCAAGACTGCCATTCGCCACAGGTTGGATATGAAAGGTACCGTAGGGAGGCGCTTCTTAGTCCTAAATGGGCATGTGCCGTATTTACTATTATTGTTTTTGATTACCGTTTCTTTTTGTATACATATGAATAACGTACTAGAAATGGTCACATCTTTTTTTAGCGAGATTTTACTTGCTTTTAATTGTCTGGTTTAATTATACGAGTTAGGTTCTCAAACTATTACTGATATTGTTTGCAGAGTATGGCCTAAAAGGTGCAGATACTGTTGGGTGCCACTTTTTGATTTCGAATTTACATGGTGTGTTTTTTTATATATACTGTAGAGTTGCGCTGGCGTTTTGTTACATTCTTTGCCCCGGGTTCAATCCTCCGTGGTGCCACTGAGTTTAGTCGGTGTGTTCTTGGGCAAGACACTTTCCCTTAGCCCCGTCCGTCGGATGGGGACGTAAACCGGGCGGTCCCGTGTATCAGTCTATCCTCCGAGCACGTTAAAAGAACCACAGGAATCTATTCGATAATTAGAGTAGGGCACGGTTCCCGGATTCCTATGTATCATTCCCCTCTCTCTGGGGCGACTCTAAATAACCTACACTGTGTTGATGAGCCGTTAAACAACATTCAACAAACAACAAACATTCTTTTCTTTTTTTTTCATTTGCTTTTACGATACCTTTATTTACTCTTTAATATACCATACTTATACTCATGTTTTTGGGGAAAAAAGTATATTAAAATCGCCTCCGTTTGTCCGTTCGTCCGTCCGTCTGTCCTTTACCGCATCTCCTTCTAAACCGCTGAATGGAATTCAACCAAACTTAGGAATGAACCACGGAGAACACGATTTGTCGTGTTTAATGTCACTAAGTGTACAATATTGATGACGACATGACTTAATAAATTTGATTAAGTCGTCATTACCATTATTGGTAGCTGAAAAAAAAAAAAAAAGAAAAAAAAAAAAAAAAGAAAAAAAAAAAAAAAAAAAGTCGTCAAATTTCCTATCGACATATTGAAATATAACTAGTCAAGACGACATACAACAACTAAACTTATTTGATTGACGAAAATGTCGACTTAAGTCTTTCTGACATGTGAAGGTAAATCGTACTTAGACGCATTCTTTCAAGTCGAAATGATTCAAGAAACACGCAATAAGTCGAGAAAATGCGGCCGAGAAGACGCGAAACAATGCAACAACCCGCCAATTTCGAAGTCTATAAGGAGGTAATTAACGCAACAACTGGTGACCCTTATACGTTTCCAAAGCAACCTCGTTTGAAATAATTAAAAATAGTTCAATTGAATTTTCTTACCAAATATTATGGAACATGGAAAGTAAGGACTTGTTTTGTAAATAATTAAGTTTATGTTAATCATACGAGATACTTAACTGTAAAGTATCTATTCGTCGCAGATGGGTGAAGCAAAAGAAGCATATTAAAATGAAATATAAGTAGATTAGTAAATTAGCATCTTCCTATACACATCATAACACAAATTCTTACTTTGCGCAAAATATTCTCAAATTGTGCAGAGACACTTAATGCGTGGTTTATATATCTAACCCCTTGCGCAATTCCGGAATAGTCCTGCGCAATTCCGGAATCGTTGCGCATTTTAAGAATTCTTACTTTGCGAAGAGCAATTCCGGAATCGCCCATATTCTTACTTTGCGTTGAACATATACATATCTTTCAAATCATACAAAAACAACTGTAATCCTCATTCGTCATTTTACTTTAAAAAGCAAACATATATGGACCGTACCCCACCCACTTTTGTTTTTACCGAAACATTAATTCAAGATAAAAAAAGTATGTTCTAATGCTCAACTTTTTTTAAACTTGTATATGACAGGGTCCTATGGCATTTCTTTCAAAACAAGTAAAAACATATATAGGTCACCTGGCTTCTAATGATGTTTTATTAAAAATTCTTTAAATTACACCCATTCTGGAGTTATTTTGACATTTTCAGTGTAAAATACTGTACACACAATAATGTATTCCACCATGAAAAACAAAAAATCTAATTTATTCTATAGCAAAAGGATGCATTCTACTCAGAACTACCCATCCCCACTATTTTGTTGACAACAAAAAATGATCAAAAATGACGGGGAAAATATGGGGAAAAAAATTGCTTAAAGTTTGATAAGTTACCATCTTAAACCTACATTATATCCATATGTACCAGAATGCAAAAAAAGAAACAATTCTGTTGTCAAATAAAACTATGATTTAAAATATAAAATGTTTAGACTTGAAGATGTCAAAACTTGCCCAGCCAACATCCTTAAATGATTTACAACTGTGCAAATACAAAGGAAATGTCAGTGACCATGCTACAACACGATCATGCTAAACGGCTCAATGGTCACGGCTGACGGCGTCAGCCTAAATAAGCAAAACCTCATTTTACAATGATTTTATTGTAGCATTAAAATGTGGTAAATAAGCATAAAGCGTTAAGTAATGTTGTTATATTAAAACAAATAAGTCTTACTCACTTTTCCGATGTCAAAGTCGGGTTGTACTTGTATTTGATCGACTAAACACATGGACATCACAGAACCTAGCACACAACCTGAAAACAGGAAAATGTTCTGAAATATTACAATTCGTGAAACCATTTTTGCACAAATCGACTTTCGCGATTCTCCTGTCAAACTAGTGTATGCACTGTAGGTAAAGTGCGAATCGAATTTAGTTTGTAGATATATAGGTTTAGCACCACTAATTACATGTAAACCTCCGAGGTGTATCGAATGTAGTTCCTATAATAAAAAGTAATCCCTCCTTTTTTGATGGAAATGGGCATTATAAGTAGGGAAAAACTGCCAATTTCTATTCGATTTTGTGATTATATGTATAAGAAGCGTATTAATAGGTTTTACTGGATCACTGATGAACATTTTGGAAATTTCGACTCTATGCTTACACTTTGTGAGCAATGAAAACAGTCGATCGATAAAAACAGCTGTACCCGATAACAATTGGTAAAATAAGCTCAGAAATAAGTTTTTCATAGTTTATTACATAGGACTTGAGCGTTTTTAGCCCAATTTTGTCTATAAGAGTCGTAATTTTGAGTTTCATTTTTTCATTTCGTGTTTAGAATGACGTATTGGTGAAGTGTTTGCAGTTGAACTATGTCTTTTTGGTATCAACATGTAGGGCTGCATGTTTGTAACATGTTTTCATGAATTAAATCTGCATGGTAACGGGTTTGGTAGGCATGAAACCACTAATTCTTTCCCCCACCCCCCTAAAATAGGATATTGTGAAAAATGAAGATTTGTGTAAAAGGTTAACTATTATTCCTTATCTTTCAAACTCGACTAGGTAGCGTTCAGCTAGTATCAATTTTGATTGTAGGGGTATTTTTGGTATTATTAAGCTCGTATTCGCTACTATAATCAGGTATGGTACCACCAATTTTGAAGAATTTGATTGAAAAATCAATTTTGGCATGAAAATCGACATAAATTGGCATATTCATCGTCCTAATTGTACCTAAAATACATATTATGTTTTAATTCGCTCTGTTCAAACAAACATAAAACATTTATGATCTATTCTCCAAAATCATTTTAAAAAACTTCAAGTTTTTCAAATTATACCAATAAATGTTACATTCTAAAAGAATAACAAACAATAGAAGGGTGTTAATTCGCACAGGCAAACATTTATTCGATTTATTAACAACATAATTCAATGGCGATGATTCCGGTTCCTGCTCCTTGAATATTGGAGATCCTGTCCAATGTACCTTATAACATATGAATTGAACACAGAGTTATACATTATTTAGAGTTATATTTACAAAATGATATTAGTTCAGGTCTTACTATCGACGATATTACTCTTATTCTTCTACTGTTTGAAGATGATATGGTTTTAGTAGGAAAATCACCTGATGATTTGCAGCAAAATTAAGATTTATTACTAGCTTATTGTAATAAATGGGGATTAGAAGTAAATTCCGTCAAAACCAAAATTATGGTTTTTAGGAAAAGGGGCCAATTAAGACAAAATGAGTCATGGACATATAATGACAACTTCTTAGAAATAGTTAACGATTTTAATTATCTGGGAGTTATTTTTAATTATACCGGAACATTTGTTTTAAATCAAGTAAGTTTAGCAGGGTAGGGTTTAAAGGCTTTACATATATTATTTGCTAATACTAAGAAGTTTAATTTTAAACCGAAGACAATGTGTCAATTATATGACTCCTTTGTTGGATCCATTCTGAATTATGGTTGCGAAGCCTGGGGGTTTTCTAAGTCGAAAGAAATTGAAAGGATTCACTTAAAATTTTGTAAATATATTTTAAATGTTAAGACTTCTACTAGCAATGCGGGTATTTACGGGGAACTTGGGCGGTATACATTGTATATATTGCGCTATGTTAGAATCGTTAAAAATTGGTGCAAAACAGTTAACTCTGACAATATTATAATTTCTAGTATTTACAATAATTCCGTCAATAACAGAGAAAATTGGCGTAATAATTGGGCTGGGAATATTAAAAAGCTTCTAAACGAGTATGGTTTTGGCTATGTTTGGAACAATCCAAATAGTGTTCCTTTGAAAACATTTCATACTGTTTTTTTTAAACAGCGTTTAGTCGATTGTTTTGTTCAAAAGTGGAACAGCGATGTTGACAATAATAGAGTTTTGTCAATGTATTTACAGTTTAAAGGCAATTTTGAATATGAACCATATCTCGATATTTTGCCATATAAGTTGCGAATTGTTTTATCAAAACTAAGACTATCGTCGTATTCATTGCGAATTGAAACTGGGCGCTACGCAAAGAACAGATTAGAAAGAAACCAACGTTATTGTACCATTTGTAATTCTAATGACATTGAAGATGAATACCATTTTGTTTTGATTTGTCCTGTATGTGTTAATATAAGAAGAAAATACATTAAAAAGTACTATTATAAACGTCCAAGTATTTTAAAATGCATAGAGCTAATGAAAACAAGTAATAAGAAAGAGTTGTTTAATTTATCTTGGTTTATAAAAGAAGCATTTGATTCTCGTAATGATGTATTGTTTAATCAAAACTAGGTTTATCCTCGAATGAAAACTATTATCAATTAATTATTTATGTTACTGCTTTTGTGATAATGAGAACAAAATTGTTGTTGTTGTTTTTTTTAATTTAATATTTAATTTAATTTGCGTAAGTTAAAGTTCACTGTCATTTCCCCATTTTTATTCAATTATTTAATATTTCAAATTATTCAATAATACAATTTATTTGAAACTAGTGTGCAAAATTATGTTTTTGTTGTTTGTTTGTTTTGTTTATTCTGTCACGAATAAATGTTTGCATATTGTATATGATGATAAACTTGTAAAGTTTAAATCAATAAAAAATATCTGTCTGTCTGTCTGTCTGTCTATAAAGCTCTCACTAAGAGCTAGAAGTTGAAACACTGCGCGTTTAAACACTGTAGCTCCTGTTTTCACTGTTTATTGTCCGGAACTCATCACAGTCTATGTCCAGTCCAGCCTTCTTAGAACGGTACTACAAAAGAACTAAAAATAACAATTGTTAATAATCATTCTTTGAATAATGTCTCGCTGTGCTATATCGCACTGTTATTATATAATTCATCATGATACATAATATGGTTTTACTTAAAATATATTTTCCGCTGTACTTCAGCCATATTTAACCCGTCGGTGCCGTTAAGCATCGTCTATGGTAATACTACGATTATTGCAACTTTATATTAAAGTTCTTAATGACGTAGATGGGTGGGTGGGTGGGAAAATCGACTTTACTGTTTGCCTGTCGGATTCGAATGACAGAAAAACCTTTCTGTTCAGTACACGTCAGCGTATACTCGCTTTGCACGTGCAAACGAGTATATAGAGCCCTCTAGGAACCGGTTGAAACCTGTATGAACAGGTTCATTGTAACTCATCGAAATTTAAATTATTAAAGAGACACTTTCATAAATTATTTTATGTTTTAATTCGCTCTGTTCAAACAAACATAAAACATTTATGATCTATTCTACAAAATGATTTTAAAAAACCTCAGGTTTTTCAAATTATACCAATAAATGTTACATTCTAAAAGAGTAACAAACAATAGAAGGGTGTTAATTCGCACAGGCAAACATTTATTCGAATTTTTGAAGAGCGGGTACATTATCTAGAAATGCTTTAAATTCCCAAATTTAGAGTAATTATTATGTTTGTGTCGTCGCCTTCCATCACATACCCATCTTTAGGGTGTTCTCCATCTCCCGAGATTTTAAACAAACGATCCCACATACCTTGATTTGCTATGAGATATGATTTCCTTTCCTTAATACAAAACTTTGTTTCGATTTCTGAAATTAATATTTCTGATTCATGACCGAGACTGAAAGGTTCGAAATACGTTTCTAAGGAATTGCATGGACACGTGCTTTTATGTGTTCTCGCTATTACGAACCAAGAACCTTTCTTATATAAAACTATAATAACTGACACGTTATACCAAATAAACGGTATTTAAAGCATAAATACTTTCTACGTCGGCCCGAAGCCGAATCCAAAAAGGTTCGTGTCCGACCGACACCGGATCGATTCAGTAAAAGTAAATACATAATGAGACGTCCATATTACATAACACAAATAGTTGATGCGTCCTCCCAACACAAGCTCAGTGCGATACGATACAACTTTAAAATAGGTCTGGCGTCGGCCCGACGCCGGATCCAAAGCATGTTTGTGCCCGCTCGGCACCGGATCGATACAATATAACGTAGATACATTCTGCGTCGCCCGACGCCGATCCAAAAATGTTTGTGCCCGCCCTGACATCGGATCGATACAATATAACAGATACTTTCTGCGTCGGCCCGATGCCAGATTCCAGAAAAAGGTTTGTGCCCGCCCGACACCGGATCGATACAATATAACAGATACTTTCTGCGTCGGCCGATGCCAGATCCAAAAAAGATTTGTGCCCGCGCGGCACCGGATCGATACAATATAACAGATACTTTTCTGCGTCGGCCCGACGCCGTGATCCAAAAAAGTTTGTGCCCGCCCGGCACCGGATTGATACAATATAACAGATACTTTCTGCGTCGGCCCGACGCCGGATCCAAAAAGGTTTGTGCCCGCCCGGCACCGGATCGATACAATATAAAAGATACTTTCTGCGTCGGCCGACGCCGGATCCAAAAAGGTTTGTGCCGCCGCCCGGCATCGGATCGATACAAGATAACAGATACTTTCCTGCGTCGGCTCGACGCCGGATCCAAAAAAGGTTTGTGCCCGCCCGACACCGGATCGCTACAATATAACAGATACTTTCTGCGTCGGTCCCGACGCCTGATCCAAAAAAGGTTTGTGCCCGCCCGACACCGGATCGATACAATATAAAAGATACTTTCTGCGTCGGCCGACGCCGGATCTAAAATGGTTTGTGCCCGCCCGACACCGGATCGATACAATATAACAGATACTTCTGCATCGGCCCGACGCCCGATGCCCAAAAAGGTTTGTGCCCGCCCGGCCCGTAAAATGACAGTATAGTGACTACGTCCGGCGCCCGACACTGGGTCGATACAATACCAGATAAATGCATTCTGCGTCGGCCTGACGCCGGATCCATAAAATGACAAACTGTAGCAGTGTCCGCCCGACACCGGATCGATACAGTACAAGATAAATATGGTCTGCGTCGGCCTGACACCGGATCCATAAAATGACAAATAGTAATTATTTACTTCTGACCATACTTTGTGGAAGATTGAATTGACGCTCCGCATGCTCTGTTGCTATCATAGTCTTGCAGCGAGAAACATTACCCTGTTTTCGGATGTTCAGATGTCTACTTTATTCTACCAAAATAGCAATTCCTCAATATACATGATATAGGGATCGTCACTGTTTAATTTAAATAAGTGATCTCAAGGAGATATATAGCGTATAATGACCTTGTCATAAATCTCACGATATTGTCAATAACAGGCATCAATGAACTTACTCTGCCAGTAAGTTTCGCTAATATTCGGTAGAATATTAATTATTAAATCAAGAGTCAGTAGCAGGTCTTGAACCGTCTTCTCTGATATGGAAAGGTTAAATTCAATACCTTCCAAGCAAAGAAACACATGTCAGACTGTTTACAGGATCCCATAATGATTTATTATAATTTACGAGTTCGTAATATAAATTAATTGTTTATATACCCGTTGACGGGGCATTTGTTGAGTTACATATGTAGTTTATATTACTACCAGGTCATCCCTTATTTTAATAGTTTTATCTTATATATTTACATTATTTTTTAATTACTACTAATTCTTCATCTTTCATCAGGTTTTTGCGCACAATATGACATATGTATGTGTCGACGTGCGTAAAACGCCATTTATTCATTATAATTTATGACAAAACCTGCTTTCTCTAGACTATTCTGTACAAAAAAAGAATCTTTATGCATGCTGCCTTATCGCTGATAGTCCCCGGCCCATCGTCAAGAAACAGCCCCCCCCCCACCCCCCCCCCCCCCCCACCCGCCCATCGTCATGAAACATTACACATGTTGAACAATTCCATCTCCAGTTTAATCTCCCCCCCCCCCCCCCCCCCCCGCCCATCGTCATGAAACATTACACATGTTGAAACAATTCCATCTCCAGTTTAATCACCTCCCCTTAAAGGGACACACCAGCAAAACTTGGAAGTTGTTGTGAAGCTTTTAATCAGTACCTTGATTTATTTACCCAGTTATATTTTGACTATAAGTCTTCCTGCTTGTAATTATTAGAAAAAGAAACTGCCGGTGTAACGAAAGTAAGTGACACCCATAGAATAACGACCCCCCCCCCCCCCGGTCATTATTCCCCATAGAATAGACGACCCCCGGTCATTATTCTTTAGAAAAAGTGACCCCTTTTCTATAAAATACTGACCCCCGTTAAAAAATAATGACCCCTTGATGATATCTATAAAATAATTGACCCTCATCTAGTCGATCACTAACTAATATTAACTACTACAAGTGTTATTATTGCTAATACTTGTTGTTGTAGTTGTTGCTGCTGCTGCTGCTGCTGCTGCTGCTGCTGCTGCTGCTGCTGCTGCTGCTGCTGCTTTCGAAGAAGTAGCTAGTACTTACAAATAG
>JAWPHD010014368.1:0-61804 GCA_037043455.1 Cyrtodaria siliqua
GAGCCTATCACCAGATATTCCGGCAGATGCCATCAAATCTTTTAATAACATTTTTTGCTATCTGGAAATTAAATTAAATTTGAAATATGACAAGAGAAATGATTTCAGTTCTATATCGTTAATTATCCCTATTAAGACAGGAATGTTCCTAGTGTAACCTATGATGGCTTTTTTTAATTAAAAAAGCTACTCCATTGGGGCTACCGTTACCATGAACTAAAACTAAAACCTGATATAATTTTATTATCACAACCATTATTGCCACCATGCTTTGATTGTGCAATGAGCGGACACATTACGGACCATATGATGACGTCTATCTAAATCTGGAAAGAATAATAAAGTTAGATGCTTGCCTTTAATCTTGTCTTGTCGTTACCTAAATGATGTATCCTCTTATAGCTCTGGCTTCTTCTAAGTAAATGAAAACTTGCTTAGTAGTTTTCTAGACGTTTTAATTATATTTATATATACATGTACATCTTTATGTTACACTTACCTATTGCCTATTACTGCTGTCTAGTTTATTAGAAAATGTATCCTGGCGGGGATTTCTTTAGTTACGCTGTCCAGTTTTATCTGAATGACACTTGGGTAAGAGTGAGGTTTGGTGCAACCCAGAACACGGATTAAGCCCGCCGCAGCTTTTTTTGCGGTAGCCCAATTGACAACCCGTATATGTTTCGGAAGTCACATGCATTGTTTTTAGTTTCAGTTTGTATCTATGCGCGGTCCTTGAATACTACATTTCCTGCTCTACTTTTGCATCTCCTATCAATGAAAACCGTGTTTGCTACATTTCTTACTTGTTTTTGTTTGTTGCTTCTAAATGATTTTGTTTTAGGTATTTATTCAATGATATACATTATCAATGTGGACTATATTGATTGACTTCTATCATGCCGGAAGATGACAACAAAGTCACATTTCTTTAGAAGGATGTTGCATGTTTCTTCAACACATGTATTTAAACGGGCTCTAAATCGTTTAAAATTAATAATAAAACAAAAGAAGAAAATAAGTTGGCAACAGAAAAATAAATGGAGGCGGTCATCTGGGAATATTGATATTCTTAAGCCCTTTCAATATATTTAAATCAAATAAAATCAGTAATTGTATTTAAAAATACATTTACAATGCGTAAAACTGATACAATGTACACTCTTTGTATGATTTTATATTTTATTGCAGTGAGTTTTGTTTTAAATTGTAATTAAAATGTTATACTAGTACATGATGTAAAGGTTTGATGACGCAATTATTCCAAGATGGCATCTTCCGTTTGTGGCCCTATGGTACTTAATATATTTGTTATGACGTTTTCAAAATTTTGATAATTAGTTCACCATTTTATACGGCGGATTTGTAACCGGAGGCCCCGGGTTCAATACTCCGTGGTGCCACTGAGTTCCGTCGGTGTGTTCTTGGACAAGACACTTTCCCTTAGCCTCGTCCGTCGTATGGGGACGTAAACCGGGCGGTCCCGTGTATCGGTCTATCCTCCGAGCACGTTAAAGAACCATAGGAATCTATTCGATAATAAGAGTAGGGCAGGTTTCCGGATTCCTATGTATCCTTCCCCTCTCTCTGGGGCGGCTCTAAATAACATATACTGTGTTGATGAACCGTTAAACAACATTCAATTCAATTCTACTTTTAGAGTTGTTTTAATACAACTTGTTTTAGAATAGCGCAACAACCTCTTTAAAATGAATATGCTAATAATGTCCAGCGTCATTTGTGATCATAGGAAATGAATAATGCAACTTTGATTTTATACTGCAAATGAACCATTTTCTGATAATACATCGGTATCGATTCAGCATATTAAGAAACTGATACATATCATTTAAAACATGCCGTATCTACATTTATCTAATCACAACATTCGAATCGTATTGCTGGTGTTACTACATGACACTTATTTAACATTAATTGTCAATAGTATCTGTGTAAATTCACGGAATCCAGTGGGTGTAAATATCACTTCAGAACTTCTCGGGTTAACTAATATCAACTCAAACAAAAATATCGCAAACGTGAATATGTCTTTTGTAAGGTCTGCCTCACTATACAATATAAACGTTATTTATTGTTCAAGGGGTGATACATGACAACCTATTTGTTCTGATAAATGATTCTCATTGTAAATACCGCCACATTAAATAAATACATTAATCAATTTATCAAAGAGCTAATCAACAATTTCTAATCCTCGCTGTACGATCTACCATACGCTTAGGAAAAGTTGGTAGTTCACAAAACTGGATGGGATGCATCTATTCAAATTGGTTGTCAATTTTTGATTGTGATTAAATTAATAGTTTGTTTTTGAAGAAAAATTCCCACTATAAAACAAATGATGTAAACATATATATCGACCGTTGATCGTTGACCAATGGTCAAAGCCTTGGTCAAATAACACATCGAATGGAGGTGTCCAAAAAACAATTCTAGATACCTACAATATTTAAAACGAAATGGACCAAACAAAGATTATTCCATTCTCGAATAGCAGAAGGTAGGAAAGAAGTGGAATATAATTGTGTACGAGAGAATGGTACTTGGAAGTCATCTGAATTTCTTAACCTTTATTTGATGCTGCACTGGAGCACTACTGATGTATGATAAGGAGGAGTTGCAATATTGACCATTTTATATAAATGTATACGTTTGTGTTTGCTTCTTTGAGTCTCGAGAGTTTCCCAACCAACATCTTTGTAAAAGCCGTGAATAGATACCAATTGTGTTGCCCCTATACGTGTAGCTTCGTTTTGGATTTATCAAGGTCTTGTTTTTCATAATTGGTACAATTGTCCCAGATGACGTCACCATATTCTAATAGAGGTCTGATGAAAGAAGTGTAAATAATTTCTAAAGATTTCCGATCAAGCTGAAATTTGAGTTTACGCATGATATTAATGCGTTTACATGCCTTATCTTTTACATATTCGATGTGTGAATGCCAGGAACAGTCATTCGAGAGATTGAAACCAAGGTGTTTGTGTGAGGACACTTCATATATTTGTTTATTTGACATCACAAGAGGTGGGTGATGAGGTGGGGTTCTTTGGCGAGATATTAACATGGATTTAGTTTTAGAAGGGTTGAAAGTAACTAGCCATTTCTCCGCCCATTCAACTATTTTTTGGATGTCCTGATTAATTATATGCGCAGTACTGATGACGTCACTATCCTTGTCAATGATCGGTACAAACTTGAATCGTCAGCAAATAAGCGAATGTTTGAATTGATATTTGAAACAATGTCATTAATATATACAAGGAAGAGAAGGGGGCCCAAAATAGAACCCTGTGGAACACCGGCGTTCATTTTGTCGATTTCGATTTTTGTCCGGGAATAACCACATGTTGTCGTCTGTTACTAAGGTAGTCAGCAAGAAGTTTAATAATATGACCAGAAATACCTGCAGCCTTGAGTTTGACCAAGAGACCTTTGTGCCAAACACATTCAAATGCTCGACTTATATCAAAGAATATTACTCGGATATACCATAAAGCCGAATACGTGATTAAAGTTGAGAATACATTGACAAAGAAATCGTAAATGACCTAGGGTCAGTGTTAAATTCATGCAAAAGTGTTAATAATAAATGAGACACAATGCATATCATTATTATGGAACTGGATAGAGGTACTTTTAAACAACAAAAACTCGAATAAAACGAACGAACATTGAAAGAGAAAGAATATCACAGAATATCAAAGGGTTCATGTAAAACATTGCATTACACTCGACAATGAGTATATTCGCCGCTATTAAGACAGTTGTGGACACGTGATTTGTGATAAATCTCTGTTATTTCTGGCTCGAATTTAAATATAAAAAAGTTTTGGGATTTTAATGTTTACAGTTTGTATCAGTTTAGTGATATATGCATTTTGTTTTATGTTTATTCCGGTTTACAACTTCAATGCTAACGTCTGGTCCATTTTTATTTTTTTCCCCAGTATGGTTGATAAGCGTTATCATCCACTTCCGCTGAATTTATACCAGTGTAAGACTTCTGATATTTATATCATCACGAGACCTACGGTTGTAACCGTGAACAAAGTACATAAATTCAGTGAAATTGTTTTAACGGGAAAAGGAAGACGAATTGAAACACGTTAAACATATTTATATATAAAAAATTATGATATTAATGTAAGTAGAAATGTCGATCAGGAAATGTAGACTCACAGCTCACAGACAAAATAAAACATATTCAAAATAAGCAACAATGAGGATAAGAGTACCAGTTTGGCATGGTCAGCGGCAAAATGCCGTTCGAGTGCTTCAGCCAAGTTCCAGGGTGCACTAAACTCACTCTAACCCTATTGTCATCCCAGTCCAACGGTACAATGCAAATGAAGAAATTGCCGTCATTGTATACCCTCTAACAAGGTAGGCATCATAAATAGGCAATATAAGTAACACATTTGTACGAGTTTGACACTGACCCTAGGTCATTTACGATTTCTTTGTCAATTTATTCTCAATTTAAATCACGTATTTGGCTTTAAATGTATCTTTCCTATTGTATATGAATTATGACATTACGACGCATTTTCCATGGTTTAACATCAACATGATCAATAATATACACAACTTTTCCAAAACCAGTCCCTACAATAAAGTATGCTTTATTATATATAATATTTATCAAATGCTTCTTTTTTACAAAAAACATATCCGACATGTTTTGCCTCCTGGAAATCACAGAGTAAATTGTTGCTACCACAAACAAAAAAACATGTTAATATCAATTTACAGTTGTCTACAATGTCTCGTTGATTTAAACTTGTTGTTCAATGTCTAATGAAATGTAGCCTTAGACGATATGTACACTGTCAGTAGTCAATAAAACCAGCAATTCCAAACCCGGAGGGTAATATCAGTTTTCTCTTGACTGATCGCCATGCATCATTAGGTGTTATCGTTATCTTGCAGTATTGTTGTCATTTGTAATAAAGCGTTTTAGTCAAATGAGGGAAAGACACATTCGTGCAAACTCATGTATAGCACAAGGAGAACATTTTTTATTTAAAACAATAAAAACATTTCATCGAAAAAATAAATGTTACGGGTTTCTACAAATGAGAATTCAATATCATTTTAAGAATATGAATTGGACGTAAAAATGATAAAAAAACATAGGAGTAGGACAGATTTCCTTCCAATCTCTCTGGGGAGATTCTAAATAGTATATTCTTTGTTGATGAGCCGTTGAATAGAGTTTAATTACCATGAGTTTTTCAATACGGGATTTCTATCCCGAGTGATAGTAACGATTTTAACAACGTGTTCTCGGTCAACCTTGTGTGTTTACACATAGTATGACGTCATTTCAGATGTTCACTCTTGTGTAAGTGTCAATATCTATAACGTTGTATTGTTAGTCGGAATCTGAGTCGAGAATTCTTTGAATTTTTCGGAATTTCTTCGGCTTAGGTGATCCGTCATTCAGGTAAGGATATAAATTGAATTACCTCCATGAAGTGTTGTTGTGCCTTGAAATACGGATGGAAATGTAGATGTTGCTTTCTGTTGGTTGTATGACAATTGACTGCCCTGTGGCTGTGCATGAATTTGTTCATCAGTGACAGTGGAAGTAGAAGCTGAAGGAAGCTGTTGAAATGGGACAATATTAGCTAGTTTGGTGTCCATTAATGCTGTAGCCATTTGCTTTTTTTGTTTTTGGTTCATTTTGGAACAATTGTTTTCACTTTGCAAATGTTTGTGTCCACTTATTTGGACAGTTGCAGTAGGAGCCAATGGCTATGTCATTACACTTCTTAACTAGATGTTTCCTAATACTGCGATTGGTCAGTTGTCTTTGATCATTGATTGTGGGGCAGTTTTCCTTCATTGTTTTGACCAACTTGTATATGTGATGTTTTCCCATTGGTACATTTTTGAACCAACACTGGTCTGAACCAGGCCTTGAATTCACCAACCATTCTTGAGAATATTCTTAGATTTGAATAGTTCATGGTGGGGATTTCTTTATTTACACTGTCCCGCTTTATTGGGTTGATAGAAGGGTAAGTGTGAGTGAAACCTAGAACCTGTTTCAAAACCCCAGCGGCCTTTTTTGCCACTGACCGTTCGTAGGCGGTAGCCCTATTGTCAACCTTTTTGTGTTTGTGATGTATTATTTGGCCCTTTATTCATCTTTAAATTTGTTGTTTCTGTGTCTGTTGGTGGTTGAAGGTCATAGAAATAGTTGTGAACGAATTTTCAGTACTTGAGCTCAAGTCTAAGAATAGTTTGAAGAATGGTTGGTGAATTCCAAGCCTGGCCATTACGCTTGGAAAAAATGGGGATTCCGTGTCTATCATATCAGTTGGTCTGCGGTCCCTGTATTTTTTGTAAGCCGCAAAATAACGGAACAGCGACTGGTTTCCGAATGTACCCATGCTTTTGGCTTAATGAATGAATGCATGGTGTTTTACTGCACGTGGACACATAAATAGGTCATATTGTGCGCAAAAACTGATGAATGATGATGAAATGAAGGATTAATTTAATATTTATGTAAATGTATAAAGATATAACTATTTACAAGTAAGGGATGATATGGTAGTAATATATACTATAATTGTAAATCAACAAATGCCCGAAAACGGGTATATAAAGAAGTAAATATATACAAGAACATATTATAATGATTTAAATAGTCTGACTTCCTTCAGGAAATCTAAAACTAGTCTAAAATCTATAGTATTAAATAGCTCGGTCATAGTATTAACATTGTAGTACCTTTAACGCATAGGATCAAAGTCTACACATTCCAGCAATATGTGTTTGACCGTTAACGGTGCAAAGCAGGGTATACATTCTGGTAATTGCTCACCTTGTAATAAATATGACTGAGTATAACGTGTATACTTTCTAACATTTCTCCAATCGGTACCAACGCGTGTTTTTGTCTGGCGCTCCACATTAAGGCACAAATATTCGTCACCGTCTTCATCTGTTATTACAACTTTAGGTTACGCTGCTCGGTTCCTCCCCGAATGCCAAGGACAAGACAGAATGGCATATACAGCATACTGACCAGTTGTTGGGGAGAGTCGTGACCTAGCTGACCGCATTCAAACAACTTGTCTATGTTCTCATCTGTCAACTCCCCACTCTCATTAGGCTTGTTTCCAATTTCACAGGATTTCAGGTACGTCATTTTAGCTTTTAGCGCATTGTTACTATGAGAAAATATAGGATTCTTGTTAACTTGGTGAGGCATATATTTCATTTTCAAATACCTGTCAAGACTCGACATAAATCCGCGTATCGCTGAGAGCTTATACTCGGATCCATCTCCTTTTTTTTACATTTACCAGGAAGTGTCCAAAGGTGAGATCTAACTCTTCTGTTGATAGTTCTTCAATAGTCCTCTGTTCATTTTGTGAATGCAAGAACGACGAAAACAGTGCCATGTCATGCTCTGTTTTTTTGATTATGTTAGCATTTGCCTGGGCAGAAATAAAATCCATCAAATTATTTGTATTTACGGGCACAAACGTCACTGAAGATTGTAGCTGGACGGGCTGGTGGTGTGTGTTTGGCAGCTCCTCATACTCAGACTCGTGTAAAAAGTCTTCAATGGCCTGCCGAGAGATGACATTTAGTAATTCTGCCATCTTTTGATAGTGATAAACTTTGGAGCAGACGGCTTTCGTGATTTGGGATATTTCTGATTTTATTCTGTGTAATTATATAAAACTCATTTGCTTTTAAAAAATATAAATATATGAAATAATTCATTGTTTTTATTATTTTTATCATTTATTTATTTTTCATTTTAACTATATCTGTTTGTTTCTTTCCATCATTCACTTCTCATTGGTAGTGTTTATTTTTAGAACAATTGATTTATCTGTATTCTTAATTTTGGTTTATATAGGTCAAAACAATGTAATTCCGGCTAGGAAGCTATGTTTAGTACAGTTCAAGTTATTACAAGATTTTTGATACCTGGAAATTTCCATAAAACTCTAGTAAGAATGAAATATACAACATTCATTCCATTCATTTCCAGAAGAACAATATCCGCAGAAAAGTCGGAATAACTTGTAAATATATGGTTAAAACCTTTTATTAAAGAAAAGAAATACGTTGACAAACATTACACAACTTCCATTATTGCATATTTATTAAATAGAAACACGATGTTTTTGCAATTATACGTCTTCGGAGATAGCTTGCCTTAAATAAATGTTCATTCGTATGTGTATGCTGAACACAGAATTATGAAATGTTATAACTTCTGGCCATTTATCATTCTACAAAGGCGTCTTTGGTGTCTCTATATGTTCTGCGTAACAACTCGCAATTAATTATATACAATTGTAATACAACACATGACAAGATGTCTGAGCTTGGTGTTATATGTATTTCTTTGAAATGAGATGAATGTTGACGATTAAGGCAAGGACTGGACATGTTAGAAGAAAGGCAACACGTACAATAAACAATAATTTATTTATAACTTGCAACAAGACGATCGTACATAGTCGGTCAATCCCGTATGTATTGGATGTATTTTGTGTTGTCAACTCTTTTTAAATTAATTTTGGGCACTCAAGAGGAATGATTTTGTAAGCAGTCTTGAATTGCTCTGTGTCAAACTATCAGAAAAAACATATCTTGAACAGAAATCGGCTGAATAATGGCGAACGTAATGTCGAGATATCACAAACACATCACGACAAAACGAGTAGAATATTTATTCAAGCAAACAATCCATTACAAATGTTTAATTCAGTGATTTTAACCAATAGATTATCTCTAAAAATCACAAAACTGTATCGATTTCTGTAACGAAAGCCATAATAATCAAACATATCAAGACTGAAAACAATTACATTGCATGTTTAAATTCTGTCGAATGCATGGTAAACAACATTATGGCATGAAGAATACTCTAATCTGCTATGACGGACGAAGCGGTTAATTAATGTCTAGTAATCCACAATCTCCGGGTTTAATAATAAGGACACAATTTGACATTGGCATTAAAAGCAACAATATTTTGATATAGTAAATATTTACTTTCGCAACATATGTATTTATTGTTTTCTCAAAGGCTATCCACTGGGCCACCATGGCCACCCTTTTAGAAACAAAGCTGCCAATAAACGTTGGTGAAATTTGGAATCTATTAACTTAGTTTACTGATGACAGACGAACGACTGACATGAGCTCAACATTAAGCATTAGTTTATTTCCCGATTCAGGCCCCTCAAATGATTTACAGAGGTGATGTCAATCAAAGTTTAGTGGCATTATCTTTTAAAATTACCATATTTATCAGAATGTTGGAGTTGTATTGTAGTCCGCATAGTTCCTGCAAATACAGTGTCATGCACAAATATTCTCTACAGGGATTTGCCATAGTCCTGCTGGTCATGTCATCACTGGTAATTTTGTATTAAAGATTAACGTATTAGGCATTTGTTTTCTAAAGGTCCGAAGTATAAATTGCCTTCAGTTATTGACGTTGATGTGTATGGTACTAAGATCGATCAATCCACTGAGGATTTCAGTATGTAATGGTATCGTAGAGAACGTGAACTCTTTACTTAGACAAATTCATCTCAATAATAATAATAATAAAAGTCATATTCTTAAAAGCATGGATACTCGTATTGACTCTTATACTGCTAACACTTCTTTACCCATCCAGACCTAGATTGTCGATTGGGAATTCCGGAAATTCAGAACAAATGTGTAATTGCTCCTGCTGATAAATCAACTTATAATGTTACCAGAGTATGACGTCTTCATTACGTCAATGATTCTTTAGTGCGCTCGGGAGCACTAATTCGTATACTCCAGTTCAGATTGAGGTTGATGATGTTTCTACATATATAACGTAGTGGAAAGCTTTCAACCCTCGGTTAGACGAAAAGGAAAGTGTCTTACAACTATATATGGAATTCTTTAGTTAATGCAGACAATAAAAATATTATACAAAACGTCCGGTTTATGTCCAATTCCAGTGCATGAACCACTACAATCATCTCAAAACTGTTAACGTCTTGTCTTTCTGCAGTTAAAGATCACCTCAAATGAAATTGTGACAGAGCTTATGGCAACTCTGGAGTCTATTGATTTTGGTCTATTAGCAATTCGTGAGGTGTTGATGATAAACATTTCAATAAACGTCAATTTTAGTTTCGTCTATGCGTGCTTATAACTTAACTACACAATATATAACTATGACTATCACAACCTGACTTCTATGGTGATGTGATTTATAAACTTCGTAAGATTCTTGGTCATGATCACTTTCATACTATCTTTGTTAAACTTGTTAAAAAGTTTATCAAAAGAGGTTATGACCCTATCATTTTGCAACGTACTGCATGCTTAATGGTGGACCCTTTTACAGTTCGCCACTATGCTTTCCTCTTTAATTGTACGATGACAGGACAGGCTGTGGACCCTATGATGACGCCTACCTAAAGCCCATTGGGACGGTGGCGTTTGATGTTTGTCTATGATCTTTCTTGTTATGCCCTTAATGGTTTATTCTCTTGTTGCTCTGGCTTCTGCCAAGTCATTGAGTACCTTCATTATGGCTTTCAAGGCTATTGTTTTTTGTATTATATTGACACGAGCATATTTGTGTTTTACTTATATTGCCTATTGATGCTGCCTTGTTGGTTAGAGATTAGATTATGGCTGAGATTTCTTTATTTACACTGTCCTGTTTTAATGGGATGACAGTAGGGTAAGTGTGAGGTTTGGTTCACCCTGGAACCGGTTTAAACCCCCCAGTGGCCTAATTTTCCACTGACCGTTCCAAGGCAGTAGCCCTATTGTCAACCTTTTTTGTTTGTGATGTCGTTCGCATTTATATTACTTTTGCCTTCTTGTTTGTCTGTTTGCGTGTTTGTTTCTGTGTTTTGTGGTTGACTGTCCTCCTTGAATGCTACTTTTCGTGTCCGATCTTTTCATATTACCGCACAATCTTATCAAACACAACTTATTTATACTTAAAATACATTTGCTTTAGAAACAATTGCATTTGGACTGCAACAATTATAAAGTCGTTTATACTAACAGCATAATCGATAAATTACACTACGTGGAAACTTTTGTGAATCATTATATTCCTATTAGATACAGTTTTCGTTAGGTATGGAATTTAGTACTATGTACCTCTTCATCCAAGCATTTAGAACTGTCTCTCGTTATCTGTATGCTATGTTTAACATTGACAACCCTTTCTGTACTACTATGGTAAATAATATATTCTCTAACGAGCTTCAACTTAACACAGATACTATTTCGGTCACTGTCGCTCCTTTTCTAGATTTGCATCTCTGAAATCTCTAGACCCTGCATTTAAATCGATTTCTTTTTTGTAGGCGTGTCTTCTTTTGTAACTTCATGTTCACCAGCTCGTGGCAAAATCGGGTATTTAAGCGATAAAATGTAACGCAGGACATCAATTTCTGTATAGACGTCGAGTAGCGCACATCGTACAGGTAGAATTATAACTTGCAGAAGAAAAAAGTATCGGAACTAGAACACACGATGTTTCTAGTCAGTTTACAGTCAGTTACAGACTGCCGTCCTACCTACCGAACTAAATGGGCTTCTGGGAACTATGGTATATTTAGTACCATTTATTATAAGGCAAAATAATTTAACACATCTGAACGCATCGTAGACGTATCAGTATATATCCCATCATTAAATAAATTAAATAAATTAACCACGCGTGATGTAGTAAAATATTTTATCAAATTACAACTAGGATTCCGTTTGTGCGTGTGTCTGTGCTAGATATTGCGTAGTACCTATTTAATGTTAAAAATGCTACAATGTATCAATAAATATCCGTGGCCGAGTGGTTATATCTACATAAAAAAGCACAAATAAAGGCTATACGTTACTGGTTCAAATCTCGTTCCGGGCAATTTCTTGAAGAAATATAATTGGAAGCCGTATATTGATCGGTATTACCTGTGCGAAGGCTAGATAAAATATTTTACGCGTCGATTCTGGTTTATATACCGGCTTGTTGGTTGCTCATCGAATTGAAACTACTTCACCCGCGACTTGTTCATATTCATTAATTAGTACAAATAGATATAAAAATCGAACAGGAAAAGTAGCATTCAAGGACGACAGTCTATTTTAAGTATAGCGCTTATAGCTTTAAGTCAAAAAGAAGAAATAATCAAATTTATGGCAAGAGAGATGGTAATTTCGATATCGTTAATTATCCATTACTTAGACGGAATGTTCCACGAACAACATCATATGGGGTATATTTTTCTCTACATATTCATTTTTCTAGAGTGTGTAGTCGAGTTGAGGACTTAAACATTCGTAACATTTCTATAACTGTATCAGTTACGATCTTTAATAAACTTTTAAAACTGTTTATACAAAAAAGTTATGACCCCTTTATAACGCTCTGCAAGTTTAGTGGTTGACCCATTAACATTTCGCCACTATGCTTTCGTCGTCTTTGATTGTATTGTGACTGGACAGATTGCGAACCCTGAAAGGACGAAACTGTGTGATGTTTGTCCTCGATCTCGGCTTGTCGTGCCCAAACAGGTTTAAACTCGTGTTGCTCTAACATCTGCCAAGTCACTGAAAACTTGCTTTGAGGCCTTCTATGATTGTTTAATATATGTATCCTAGTGTAAAACTTGCTCATTACTGCTGTTTACTTTGTTAGAGGATATATACAACCGTTTTTTATTTACAATATCCCGTTTAATTGAGACGAAAATAGGGTAAGAGTGAACCCTACAACCGGATTTAAACCGACAGCGGCTATTTAGTCATTGACCGATCCAAGGCCCTGGCCCTAGTGTTAACCTTTTAATGTTAATGATGTCACATATCTTGCCTTTGATATGTGTCCCTTTTCATTTTTGTTTGTGCGATGTATGATTTGGTTGACTTTAGTCCTTGATTGCCACATCTCATAATCGACTTATGTCTATTTTATATCTATTTTCACCACATTTAAATGTTTTCTTAGAGCCATTTTCTCCTTTTAACTAATATACATCCTGCAACATCATTCAAGATTTGCCAATATGTAATTGATGAGGTTTCCCTATTCGAGTTAATGTTATTTTACAAGCACTGATACATGCGGCTACACGACAACCTACTTAATGCCATTGCAAATGTACCTACACCAATCAGTTTGTCAAAGAGTTTATCAACACATCTTAATGCTTGGTGACATATGGTCGATTGATCTGCACAAACAAGTTAAAACATATTTTCCTGGTAATACCTTTATCTAGATGCCACTATTTGAAGTTGTAAAACATAATGAATGCTACCTTATTTTCCCACACTATCATAATAAAAGCTGCAAATTTACTTTTCTCTTTATTTTTATTTCACGTTTAGAAAAAAATCAGTTTAAAGGGACACATGGCAATCTTGAGTTTTATTTAAACATTAAAATTTGCTCCTTAATTTACTTATCCTACGTCATTTTGACTTTAAAACTGCTTGCATATAATTAAATAAAAAATTGAGATTCCAATTTTCTTCACTATTTCACCAAATTTCTAAATATATTATTGATGCACTATTATAGAAAGTCAGTAATTTGTAAAAAATAATTTGCTTTGAACAATTCTAACAATTACTATTAATGATTTTACAAATGCAAGTGAAGAGATAAACTAACGGGACGCCGTGAGTTTTTAAAAAAAAACAAGATTGCCGTGTATCCCTTTAATATGATAACTTCCATATCTTTTCAACAGTAATATGTGTCTTACATCGGTATTTCACTTTAACGATTAGGGCTCCGTTTTATTAAACATCTTACGTTAAGTCTCAAATTTTAAAATCGTTCACTTTTTTCACCTAACATTCAATGTAGACAAGTATGTGTGCACGTAGTGCAACAATATCACATGTATAAACAATTGAAATGAAATCACGTTTATTAGAAAAAGTGTAATTTATAGTGAAACATTTAAGAAATTGATTTACCATCAAAATGATCGTAAGTTGGTTCATAAAACGGGGCGCGTTAATTCACATGTTAACGCGCATTGTAAATTTGCCATTTACTACCGGCTCAAAAACACCGAACATTTGCGAATAATGTGTTATATTTACGTTTTCTTACATATATACTATTATACCAACATTAACGGTGCCTTGGGAGAATGGCAATGATACATGTGTACTTTCAGACAGTGGTAAAACCATTTTTGATTGACACACATTTGATGTGCGCGCAATAGATCCGCATTTCTATTGAAATTCATTTGATGCATTGCTCAGTAGCTAAGCCTGATTGGAATGAGAATTATTTATTTCGAATTAGCCGCTATCTTTGTTCAACAGAAAATATCAAGTGAATATAAAGATGATTACACTCTTGAATTTCGAATTTAAATATATCATGACGAGTCGAAAACAGTTGAAATAAACACTTTATACGTTAATGTATAAATCGATTCCATTGCACGGCATGACGCACACAAGGGGTTAAATTTCATTCCATCTACTAAATTATTATAATCATCCATAAAGTATCCATTATTCCCACACTTGGTTAATGTTACTAAACAAATATACAACAATTATGACTAGTGTTTCCTATGGTGTCTATGACATTCAATATTTTAAGTGAGATTAAAAGCTTTCAGAACGCCATGTCAATGAGAACTTAATGATATGAGATGACACATGCCCGTGTTGTCACTGTGCTATTGATATAAACTGATACAATAGGATTATTACTAGAGTAACGTGATCTGGAAGTTTATATCAACTCTAGTGTACATGCCATATCTGCAGGAGCTCACGGCAGGTTTTAGACTCGAGTGTGATCTTGAAAAGCTTCCATGAACACTGACTCTAGTAACGATCATGTTATATACCTTCATAAGAAAACTCGTTAACTTGTATTTATCTAGCACATTTTATCACATAACATGGCTTCTGGGAGTATAATAAAGCCATGACTTATTTCTCGTAATACACTAGTGTACTACAGATGCAAATAAGGACCGAATCACTGTGTGTGTGTATACAGTAAAACATTTAATCCCAATTGTTTGCATTGTATATCATACGGATACGTTCAGATACCGGAACTATTTATCTTTATTTCAAATCTGAACTATTTATCGTTATTTCAAATCTTACTTTATAAAATGCGGGTTAGTAACGTTAAATTTGGTTTAAGATGTCGCATTATTGAAAGAGCGAACGCGTGACAGCCGCGTAACGTAGCTGACGGCATAAAAACAACAAAACGACATCGTGATTTCCCTTACAAATTGTCGCCATATACAAGTAAATTGATAACATTAAAGTGAAATTATCACGTTGTAGGTGTGTTATGACATAAATAGAATCTTACATTCGTGACTGTGTATTATTAGTTTTAATAAACTCGTTGGATAAAAAAATAGGATACTCGGCAGAAATCAATAAGTACACAGTCACTTATGTAAGACACTCTATAGTAATAAACGAACCAAATTTGCCGCCCTTTACCAGAGACTCTGCACATAATACGACACATACTCAGAGGCAGACTTCCGGTTTGTATTGGCCAGCTCCCGGCTCGTATTGGTCAAGTTGATATAAAATTATGTTAATCAACTTATTCGTTTTTCTAGAACTTTTAGTCGAGTTAAAGACTAACATTTGTAATTTGTGTGTACTTAAAAATCATAGCTACCGTTAAAATGAACTTCGAAAACCTTTGCTATACATTTATTATCGTAACCCTGGTCTCGTTTTAAAATATAAAAGACATTCTGCGACAAGAACTATCACAGCCTGACTTCTACTGATTTATAAACTTCGTTAGATCCTTGGTCAAAAGAGGCTACGTGGTCCGAGTATTATCTTTCATCTCCCATCCAACCCCTTCTCCAAGAAGCGAAAACGGGGTTGGTATGAAATAAAACCCTGATTTTGGCTTAAAATGTTTGCATATTGTAAAATTAGAACATTTAATAGGTAATTTTAAAAAGGTTATAGCATTTTTTCAGTAAAAAGGATGTATCCTGTAGTAGTTCTGGATTTTGCCAAGTAATTGAGACATAATTTTGTGGCTTTTTAGGCGTTTTATTTATATTTATGTATACATGTTCATGTTTATGTCCTACTTATATTGCCTATTATTGATGTCTAGTTTATAAGGCTATAGCCCGGCAGGGATTTCTTTCCTTACTCTGTCCCTTTTATTGGGATGATATTAAGGCTAGAGTGAGGTTTGGTTGTGTACACTTAAAACCGATTAAAGCTAACCAGTAGGCCATATTGCCTATTGACCGTTCCAAGTCGATAACCCTGTCTTCACCGCTCGTTCTGCTGTGTAGTGTCCTTTTCCTTTTATAGTTGATTTACTCTTTGTTTGTGGTACACCTCGGATCTACGGTGCCATTGCGTTTGGGTGCTGTGCTTTCTATAGGATTTTTTCTCATTTTTGACGACCACAGAACCTGGTTTAAATCTGCAGCAGCCGTTTGCCATTGACCGTTCCAAGGTACAATTGCTAATCCTTATATCGTTTGTATGACAAATCTAGGTGCTAATTTTATTTGGTTGGTAACTACTTTACGACTGTCGTTTCTCTCCTTTCTTTGTATTTCGTAACTTTATTGTCGTATACAATGAAAATACAATCATTAATTCAGAAATATATTGCTTTTTTATGAATGTTGCTCGGTTTACGACTAAAGTGTGATGCCGTCTCATCCATCAATTTCATACAGAGCTTATAGACGTCTCAATCGATGTCTATCTTTGTCGACTTCGTACGAATATATTAGCAAGTAATTAGCCATTACATGATGAAATTAATTTAAAAAATGTCATTTAACTCCTGATTTCAGTTTTGATTATAATGATAAAACAAGTCCTTTCTAAGGCTTTTGAGATTTATTTGGTTTCAGAAAAGGTGTGTGAAAAACACCAGTAATGAGTAATAGCGAATTCTATCGGATTATTGTTTTTAAGAATAATGCGCCACCGTTTACGACAGACAAACAAAACAGTTGTTTGATTAGATTCTGTTTTAACTGAAACAATTCTGTTTTAACGGAAACAATTCTTACATTTATTTTTGTCTTCAATTATGCTAAAAAAATATTGTATCATACAAATGGAATAATTATGACAATGATCGTACACCATATTCAATCGTGCTGTGGCGTACTCTTAAAGCTACATTGTCTCTATATCAATTGATTTCTTCTTTGTAGGCGTGTTTTTATTTGTAACTTCATGCTCACCAGCTCATGTCAAAATCGGGTATTTAAGCGAGCAAATATAGCGCAGGAAATCATTTACTGTATATACATCGACTTATGCACATCGTACCTATACACAGGTAACAGTACTTATTACAGAAACAAAAGCTCGAACACACGACCTTCTGATTTCAAGTCCGATGCTGTATCTACTGAACTATATCTTGAGAAAATGGTATACTAACTACCATTTATTATGAGTCTTGTCCCACGTGTAAACTAACATTGCCTGGTGTACTACTGTAGGTTATCAGTATGAAACTAATACTTCGACTCAAAACAACCAGATATCGACTTGTTATTTAGCGCTTGATGAGTTTGTGTGTGCGCGCTTGTTATTACGTAATGCCTTTTTAGTGTTAAAAATGCTACAACATACCAATACCAATAAATAGCGGTGGTCTAGTGGTTCAGCGTACAGCCTTCAACACTTAAAAGTGGTTCAAATCCCGTTCCGGGCAACTTTTTTATTATCACATATATTCTGAAGCCATATATTTATCGATGTTACCTGTACGGAGGCTAAATAAAAATGTGAAATTTTACGCATCGATTTCTGCTTATATTCCAACTTTTGGAGTGTTCGTAGAACTACTTCACACGTGACTCATTCATATTCATGAGTTATTACCAGTTAAAATAGGCACTCCGTAGCTTTAACGGTGGATTCTCTTGTTGCTCTGGCTTTTGATGTCATTGAGAACTTCCCTTGTCTTGTCAGGCTTTCTTTTTTTATATTCATATATACATGATGATCATTGTGGTCTAATTATATTGCCTAACAATGATGCCTAGTTTGTTAGAGGATAAAACTTGGGACCATGTTCTTCGTTTACACTGTACCGTTGAATTGGGGACAATAGGGGTAAGAATGAGGTTTGGTGCACCCTAGAACTTTGTGGATACCTCCGAACGTTCTTTTTTCCAAGGCGGTACCCCTATCCTTAATATTTGTTCTGTCGCATACGTACAAGTTCTATTTATCATTGTAATGCTTATTTGTTTTGAATGCGTGTTATTTTTGGTTATCTGTGTTTTGTGAATACTAAATTTCCTGTTCTGCTTTAAATTTACATACATATATCAATAATTTCAACGTGTTAACATAACCTCTTTCAAATACCCTTAAAGAGATTTCGCTGAATTTTAATGTACCTTTGTGCACGGCCTCTAGTGTAGGTCTCATGATTGTGTAAATATTACTAGATTAGGTCTCATGATGGTATAAATATCAGAAGTTTAGGTCTCACGATGGTATAAATATGAGCCGCAACACACGAAAACGTCCCTTCGGACGTTTCGACGACAACGTCATAAAGTAACAATTTGTGACGTCGGCCGGTAATCAATTAATGACTAATCAAATTTCTCGTAACTTCCGTGTTTTACCTAATTATTATATCATAGGGAATATGTTTTGTTATATAAATAGTTGATGCTATAGAAAATAGTAATTGTTGATGTTTTTTGATGTTATTTAATCAACGACGTCGTCCAAGACGCCGACGGTCGACGTCAAAATTAATGGCGAGTATAATCTTTAATTTTCAAATTGAGATAAAATCGTTTTTAATCAAGATATCAACATAAAATAAAGAGATTTTCAAAGATAAAATCACCGTGTTTCATAAACATCAACAAACATAAAATGTGAAAATTTTGTCTGAAGGGTCGTTTTCGTGTGTTTCGGCTCATATCACTACCGTAGGTCTCACGATGGTATAAATATCAGTAATGTAAGTCTCATGGTGGTATAAATACAGCGGCAGTACTAACGCCCATCATTTATAATCACCATTGTTCCCTTACCAGTCACTACAATAAAGAGTGCGTGCTTATATAAATGATTTGTTTTACTTTGAAACAAATATCCGACATGATTTGCCTCGTGGGGCAGATAAATCACAGTGTAAATTGTGGCTAAAATAACAGAAAAATACATTTTTCAGTATAAATTTACGGTTGCCTATAATGTCTATATGCGTTCTTGTTTTTCGTTGTTAAATAAAGTGTAGTATTAGACGATATGTACACTGTCAGTTGTCAATTCATCCAGGAACTCAAAACCCGAAGGGTAATATCAGTTTTCTCTTGGCTGATGAAAGTCGCCTAGAAACAGTTTCGGGCATTCATCATTTGGTATTGTTGTTATCTATCAGCATTATTTGCATCTGTAAAAGCATTTTAGTCACATGAGGGAATACAATAATGATATAAGTGCACTGTTATGAAAACTGGAGCATATTAGCGAGAGAAAATAAATAAATACATTTTACCGAAAAAACAACAAGTTTACGTGTTTCAAAAAATGACAAGAATTCCAAGACGAAATGACAAGAAATTCCAAGACGAAAACCGTAACGTAAACAGGGCGGTCCCGTGTAAGCATGTCAGACAAACATAGGAACATATTCAATGGTAAGAGTAAGTCAAATCTCACTCTCTCTCTCATCCTCAAGGCTCTAAATAACCTATACTTTGTTTATGAGCCGTTCAAAAACATTCAATCCATTCAATCCCAGAAGAAGAATAGTCGCAGATAGTCTTGATAACTTGTAAATATATGATTAAAATCTTTTATTAAAGTTGCGTTAGTCGTAATTTTAGACTTATTAAACACAACATAATTACGTTGACAAACATTACATAACTTCAGTTATTGAATATTTCCTAAATAGAAACAAGATTTGTTTGCAATTATTCGCCTTCAGAGATAGTTTGCCTTAATTAAATGTTCATTTGCTGAACATAGAATAATGAGATGTTATAAATCACACCCATTTGCCATTGCCTGATATCGTATTTCAAATACAACTTCGTATTTGTTTTTGTATATATGTTCTGCGTAACTATTACATTGAATTATATATACTTTAAATACAACAAATAACCAGATGTCGTGGTTTTGTGTTATATATATTGCTTTGAAATTACATAAATGTTAAAGAATAATGCACGGAAATAACATGTTTGAAGTAAGGCAACACGTGCAATAAGCCATAATCATTTGATCTATACCTGGCATCAAGATAATCGTACATTTTCGGCCAATCCCGTCATGCCTTGTATGTATGTCGTATGTATGTCGTGTTGTCAAATGCCAATATCTTTTAAAACCATTTTTGGACACTGGAGGGAAATAATAAAATTGTGTAATGCAGTCATTGAATTGGTCAGCGTCAAACGTCTAGAAAATCTTATCCCGAACACCAATCTGCTAAAGGAT
Organism: Cyrtodaria siliqua; assembly: GCA_037043455.1. Classification (NCBI taxonomy): domain Eukaryota; kingdom Metazoa; phylum Mollusca; class Bivalvia; order Adapedonta; family Hiatellidae; genus Cyrtodaria; species Cyrtodaria siliqua. The sequence continues at coordinate 20,512 of JAWPHD010014368.1, forward strand.
GGCGAACATAATGTCGAGCTAAAACATCACAAATCACAGCTTAACACAACGAATGCAATCATTATTCAAGAAACAATCCAGTACAAACGTTTAATTCAGTGATTGTCAATAATGACGAGCATAACAAACTGATTATCTCTACTATTATACAATCACAAAACTGTATCGATTTCTGTGACGAATGCCATAACAATCAAACATATCCAGACTAAAATATTTATTTGCATATTTAAAGCATTTCTAATTCACAGTAAACAACAACTGGGTGTGAAGAATGCTTTAATTTGCTAAGCCCGAGCGAAGCGGTTAATTATGACCTAACAAACCATAATCTTCGTATTTAAGAATAAGAGTTTTGACAATGCCATTAAAATAGTGTTTAATTTAGTAACTAATTAGTTTCGTAGCATACGTATTTATTGATCTTGGTTTATTTTCTCAAACGAGCTATCCATTGGTTCACCACAGCCACTCTTATATATTATAGATAATCTTATTAGGCATTTGTATTCCAAATGTCCGAAGTATAGATTGCCGTCTGTGATTGACGTTGATGCGTATCGTGCTCAGATCGCCAAATCCACTGAGGATTTCAGTATAAAAATGTGCGGACACTTTTTACTTGAAACAACAAAAAGGATTTGCTAAATTTTATTATCGTAATTATAATCTCTTTTTGAAATATAAAAGTAATTTAAAAACTCCTTCGCTAAAAGGACTATCACGACCTGACTTCCATGGTGACGTGATAACAAACTTCGTAAGTTTTTTGGTCATGATCACTTTCATGCAATCTTTATTAAACTTGTTATAAAGGACGACATCTGGACATTGTTAAAAAGTTTATCAAAAGAGATTATGACCATGTTATGTGTGAATGACTCATTTACAGGTATTCACCATGATTTCCATAGATTGCGAACCCCATGATTACGTCCATCAAAATCCTTCAATGACGGGAACGTTTGATGTTTGTCTTTAATTCTCTCTTATCGTGCACTAAATTGTGTATCCTTTTGTTTCTCTGGGGTCACTGAGTACTTGCGTTGTGGGTTTCCTTTTATTATTATTTAGATATACATGATCACCTTTACGTTATTCTTATATTGCCTAGAAATGCTGGTTAGTTTGTTAGATGATATAGCTAGGTGGGGATTTTTTAATTTCCTATTTTATTGGGATGGCAATATGGTAAGAGTGAAAGAGTGAGTTTAAGTGCACCCTATAACCTGTTTGAGCCCACAGCGGTATTTTGGTCTGACCGTTCAAAGGCGGAGCCCTATTGCTAAAAGCAAATATAAAACCATTTTATGTTGGCAATGTCACCTATTTTGCCTCTTAACTCAAGATGCGTGTTTTTGGTTGACTGTGGTCCTTGAATGCCACAATCTTGATCGAATTTTATATCTTCCTTCACCAAAATGTTTTTCAACTTTAAAAAATACATTTAAATGCTGTCGTATTGCCAAAATAACACGTAATACGTCAACTTATATGTTCTCGTTTAACTAGCATGTATTTCCTAGCACTATTTAAGAAAGTGCGAGAATTGCGATTATGTAATTTAAAAGGTTTCCCTATCGAGTTAACGGTACGCTGGCCGTAAATAAAACATATTGAGCATAAAAGCAAAATATATTTTTATTCAGTGAAATATTTACATGAACATATGAAAATAGACCCAGATAAATTTCCTCAATTTGAAAACAATACAAGTTTTAGTTATTTTGCTGTAAAGATCGATCGGAGCGCACTATTTACATCATGGATATCGTATTATTTCAATATTACATCGGTTTTTGCTCAAGTGACCGTCGATTTTGAGTACTATGCAATATATGGTTTAATATTCCCGCTTAGCTCAGCTGGTAACGTGGTCATGTCAATTATAAAATGTGCGAGTAATTTTAGTGTTAATTTGCAGTTCAGCTCCAAAAAGTGGTAAACCGTTTTTTTGACAAGCCATTGAATGGCGTCATTTTGTGTTTTATAAGCTAAACATTACGTCTAACGTAACGTATTGTGTTACAAGCATTGATAAAAACAGCTACATGACAACATAATTATGGCCATTGCAAACGTAACCACACCAATCAATTTATCATTGAGTTGATCAACATATCTTAATGCTCGTTGACAGATGATCGATTTCTCTGCGCACATGATTTCTGAAATGTTGTTCTGTTAATATCTTTATCTAGATGTCAATATTTGAAGTTGTAAAACATATTGTATTCAATCCCATATTCCCACGCTGAATGTTGTTTTTCATCTTTGGTAAGGAGCAGTTTAATATATAATTACAATGGCTAATATATAATTACAATAGCTCAGACTAGCATTTCGACAGTAATATAATTATGTCTTACGTCGTATGTCAGGTTAACGAACTGAGACAGTTAACGGTTTTAAATGGTACACACTTTAATTTGGTATTAAACTAAAGCATGACGGGTCGCAAACAGTTGAAATAAACGTTGTGTATGCTATTCCACTGTTTGGCCTGACGCACACATTTCATTCCATCTACTAAAGTGGATGGAATTTACATAATCATTCATAAAGTATCCATTATTTCAACACTTGATTCATATTACTAAACGCATATATAACTGTTTTATTTAGAGCATGGTGTTTTGGGAACCTGTTCTGCAATGACATTGAATATTTGTAAGTACGACTAAAAGCTTCAAGAATGCCATTCATTGCGAATTTTATTGATATGAGATGACACAACAAGTGTTGTCACTTTGAACTTTATTGATATGAACCGATACTTCAGCGTATTGTCAATGTGAACTATACTGAAGCGAAAAGGAAACGCAGCTCGGTAATTTCTGCTGTATATTGTATATTGTATAATGCATATTGTATATACAGGGCTACCGTTAGTATGAACTTTGAAAACCTTTGCTATACTTTTATTATCATAGCCCTAATCACGATTAAACATATACAAGTCATTCAATAACGTTTCTCCGACAAGGACTATCACATATCACAACCTGACATCTACTGATTTACAAACTTCCACTACTCCGGCCGATAAAAGGCTCTGGGTATTGTTTAACCACTTATAGGATATGTTGTCTGCTTTTTAATTTAGTATTTTGGCTGTTACTTGTGATACGCAGGCTTCATAACCGCTGCTCCCAAATAAATTCCATTATGTTTATTTCGCTCTTCGGGGCATTTAATTTTATTAGATACTGGGACCATACGCCGTACGACATGGGGAAGCATATGATTCCATGTCCTCCGCCGTATGCATGCCATCTTCGGGATGGTTTAAATTGTGTACTATTGATTTTATGAATATTGAGTTCTGCTCAACCCAGGGCTAGAGGGCGTGAGCGGTAGCTAGCATATCACACTACCGCTCATGAACAGTTTCAATCAAACCGAGACTGCAATATTTCGTATGTGTCGTGCTCGGCCGTTTCCAAAGGTCCATTATCATACTTTTTTTTTCTTTTTCGTAAGTGTTTGGTCATGATCATTTTCAAGAATTCATTACTTAACTTATTAAATATTTGATCAAAAAAGGTTATGAGCCTGTCATTTTGCAACGTACTGCATGTTTAGTGGTTGACCCATTTCCATTTCATCGCTATGCTTTGATTGTGCGATGACCGGATTGATTGCAGATCCTAGGATGACGTATACCTAAATACTGAAAGGGCGGTAACGGTTGTCTTAATTCGGGTCTTGTCGTTCCCTAAATTATGTATCCTCTTTTAGCTCTGGCATTTGCCATGCTTTGCGGCTTTTTATATTTATCTATACATTTGCATATTTGTGCCATATTTGTTTGCCTATTAATGATGCTGTCTAGTTTGTTAGAGGATATAGGACAATAGTGATTTCTTTATTTGTACTGTTCCTTTTTATTGGATAGAGTGAGGTTTGGTGCACCCTAGAATGTTTTGCCGCTGCTTATTCCAGGGCAGTAGCCCTACTGTTAACCCTGATATATTTGGATTGTCAAATATCTTGCCTCTTTTTTATCCTTGTAATAGCATATTTGTGTTTTACTTATATTGCCTATTGATGCTGCCTTGTTGGTTAGAAGTTAGATCATGGCGGGGATTTCTTTATTTACACTGTCCTGTTTTAATGGGATGACAGTGGGGTAAGTGTGAGGTTTGGTGCACCCTAGAACCGGTTTAAACCCCCAGTGGCCTACATTGCCACTGACCGTTCCAAGGCGGTAGCCCTATTGTCAACCCTTTTGTGTTTGTGATGTCTTATTTTGGCCTTTTATTCATTTTTAAATGTGTTCTTTGTTTCAGTGTGTGTTTGTGGATGACTGTCGTCATTGAATGCTGCTTTTCTTGTTCGATTTGTATATCTATATTTTATATCTACTTTCAATTTAAACCGCGTTTGCTACATTTCTTTCTTGTTTGTATTCGTTGCATACAAATGATTAGTTTGCAGTGTGTATTCAATGGTATAATATAATACAACTTGTTTTAGAATACAGCAACTAGTCCTTTAAAATGAATATGTTAATAAAGTCCAGTTTTCATAAGCATCATTTGTGATGAGCAGGAAGTAAGTTCCCGGATCCTTACTCGAATCGGTAACTAGGAACTGAACAATGCCGTTTTGATTTTGTACTGCAAATGGGACCATGTTCTGATACCACCTTAACATCAATTCAAAACATGTTCATTAGCTACTGAGCAACTATTACATGCATGTGTCATGTCTCCATTTGATTAACCAAAGTAATCAAAACATACTGTAAATTTTAAATGTATAAATGACGATTCCTCAATAGTGTCTTAATGCAAAACGCACGGCATTTCTTGGGTGTGAATAATTATTTCAGGGATTCTCTGGTTAACTAATATCATCTCCAACAAGAATATCGCAACGTGAATATGTCTGTTGTAAGGTCTGCCTATCCTATTTAAGCGTTATTTATTGTTCAAGAGATGATACATGACAACCTAATTTGTTCTGATAACTGATTCGCATGGCAAATACCGCCACATTAATACATTTATCACAGAGCTAATCAACAATTTCTAATCCTCGATATAAGACTTATCGTACTTTAAGAAAGAATTAGTTTTTCACAAAAGTGGATCGGATAAATTTGTTGCCGTTTGTTGATTGTAATTGAATTAAACGTTTGTTTCCTGGAAACATATACGAATATGTTTACAAGTAATTAGCCAATATATGATCTAATTAAGCTAACAAGAAAAACTATATTACATGTATTATAGAATGGGGAGTACGGACATGTTTGAAAGGCAGTGAAAGGATGATATTATTAGCATGACATATTAGCAAGAATTTGACCGATCGATTATCAGTCAAGTGACACATCTCCAAAATTGGGGAGGTGAAAAAATATGTGTTTGCCGACTTCAGTACTATATGAATAAAACAATGAAGTTATATAATAATTGTATTCAAAGCATTATATATAGTTTAATTGTCTTTTGGTTTTGTCTGATTTCAAAATGCCAGTTTAGATGAATGTCTTATATACAGTAACAAACATTTCGATATTTCACGATAATGGTAACACTATCTATCTTAAAACAGTGGATACTCCTCAATCCTGCCAAATTTAATAAGACACCCCTCAAGGGAAAGTAAACTTATCGAGAAACATTTTTTTTATTTAAATTAACAGCAACCTTGAACTTTGACCAACCGACCTGAATAACAATCCAGTGCTTCCTTTCAATGAGCTGCACATTTTGATGAAGTTTTGTTAAACTCCATTAAGATAATATGAAGTCAAAAGTTACCTTGGCCTTTGCATAAAGTAACTCTTTGCATAAAATTATTCAGGTCATGAATGTGCATGATAAAAAATGCCAAAATGAACATGACCTGGGGGTTTGGGGTTTGGAGGGATCCTCTATGGCTTAAGCACAATTTGCTGTGGTTGTATCACATGGGGATAGTTATTTGTAATTAGTTACTTTACTATTAGTCTAATAAATACTGATAAAGGTGATCCTTTGAGAGCAACAAACACAATTAAGAAAATAAAGCAGCAGACTCGGTTTTATTGAGTCTGTTCATGAGAAGTAATGAAAGAAGCAACACTTCTCACGCCCCCTAGCACCGGCTTAAGCAGTATTCTACTTCAAAGCCACCTATATTGGGCTCGTTGGTCCCAAAGGACCAGTAACAAATAACACTACTGATTCGTAGCACGGGGAGACTTTTTACAGCCGCCACACTGCACTAAACGAACGCTAATAAATAATGATAAAGGTGATCCTTTGAGAGCAACAAACACAATTAAGAGAATAAAGCAGCAGACTCGGTTTTATTGAGTCTATTCATGAGAAGTAATGAAAGAAGCAACACTCCTCACGCCCCCTAGCACCGGCTTAAGCAGTATTTTACTTCAAAGACACCTATATTGGGCTCGTTGGTCCCAAATGACCAGTAAAAAATAACACTACTGATTCGTAGCACGGGGAGACTTTTTACAGCCGCCACACTGCACTAAACGAACGCTAGTGGGAATGTTAATAAATACTGATAAAGGTGATCCTTTGAGAGCAACAAACACAATTAAGAGAATAAAGCAGCATCCTCGGTTTTACTGAGTCTGTTCATGAGAAGTAATGAAAGAAGCAACACTTCTCTCGCCCCCTAGCACCGGCTTAAGCAGTATTTTACTTCAAAGACACCTATATTGGGCTCGTTGGTCCCAAAGGACCATTAAAAAATAACACTGCTGATTCGTAGCACGGGGAGACTGTTTACAGCCGCCACACGCTAAACGAACGCTAGTGTGAATGGTAATAAATACAGATAAAGGAGATCCTTTGAGAGCAACAAACACAATTAAGAGAATAAAGCAGCAGACTCGGTTTTATTGAGTATGTTCATGAGAAGTAATGAAAGAAGCAACACTTCTCACGCCCCCTAGTACCGGCTTAAGCAGTATTCTACTTCAAAGCCACCAATATTGGGCTCGTTGGTCCCAAAGGACCAGTAAAACATAACACTACTGATTCGTAGCACGGGGAGACTTTTTACAGCCGCCACACGGCACTAAACCAACGCTAGTGTGAATGTTAATAAATACTGATTAAGGTGATCCTTTGAGAGCAACAAACACAATTAAGAGAATAAAGCAGCAGACTCGGTTTTATTGAGTCTGTTCATGAGAAGTAATGAAAGAAGCAACACTTCTCACGTCCCCTAGCACCGGCTTAAGCAGTATTCTACTTCAAAGCCACCTATATTGGGCTCGTTGGTCCCAAAGGACCAGTAAAAAAATAACACTACTGATTCTTAGCACGGGGAGACTTTTTACAGCCGCCACACTGCACTAAACGAACGCTAATAAATAATGATAAAGGTGATCCTTTGAGAGCAACAAACACAATTAAGAGAATAAAGCAGCAGACTCGGTTTTATTGAGTCTATTCATGAGAAGTAATGAAAGAAGCAACACTTCTCACGCCCCCTAGCACCGGCTTAAGCAGTATTTTACTTCAAAGACACCTATATTGGGCTCGTTGGTCCCAAATGACCAGTAAAAAATAACACTACTGATTCGTAGCACGGGGAGACGTTTTACAGCCGCCACACTGCACTAAATGAACGCTAGTGTGAATGTTAATAAATACTGATAAAGGTGATCCTTTGAGAGCAACAAACAAAATTAAGAGAATAAAGCAGCAGACTCGGTTTTATTGAGTCTGTTCATGAGAAGTAATGAAAGAAGCAACACTTCTCACGCCCCCTAGCACCGCTAAGTTTTCTAGTTGTATTTTTATATAAATACATCAATGGTGTCTATGGTTAGAAATAATGAAAAACTCGTAAAATTTGAAAATTTGAAAATTTAACTGGTAATACTGGGTCGATTTTGACGCTGAAACGATATGCACATCTAGACATCATAGGTAAGCATCCCATAAAGTTTCGAAGCAATCGGTTGAAAAGTGTGGGAGGAGATAGACACACAATATATTTTCACGTAAAATTTGACAAAAAAGTGGCCATAACGCCGGTAATATTGCGTCGATGTTAATGCCGAAACGATATGCACATCTTGACATCATACGTAAGCAACCTTTAAAGTTTAGAAGCAATCACGTAAAATTAGACAAAAAAGGGGCCATAACTTCGGTAATGCTGAGTCGATTTTGACACCGAAACGATATGCACACATTGGGTAACGCTATATGCCCATTCAGTGGTGGGGGCATGAAAGATATAAAGAATCCTGGGTCATAAACCTGTTGTTAGTGCCGCTTTGTAAAGTGCATCTGTCATAGAGAAAGAAGGCTTGGATTATGTTTTTTCTATATCTGTGAAAACGGACAACAACAGTAGGTCAATGATCTTGAAGCTCTACTGAAGGTTTTGATAGCTAGATTAGCATTCATGTGAAGTTTTATGAAAATCTGTCAAGTAGTTTCAGAGGAGTAGTCGCTACAAGTTTTTACTATATAACTCTATATAAACAAAGATGGTCGCTTGCTGCCATGCTTATTGTCAAAATAATTTTCAACAAGGACCAACATCATGTCATGCTGGTCAATTTTAGAAAAAGTTCCATATCTGATTCAATATCACTTGTAGTTTACAAGAAGAAGTCGCTACAAATTTATTTTTAAAAAAAATATTTTTAGCCATCTTGAAATTCTGGCCAACCTGAAATTCTCTTCTGCGACAAGGACTATCACAACCTGACTTCTATGGTGATGTGATTTATAAACTTCGTAAGATTCTTGCTTTCCTCTTTAATTGTACGATGACAGGACAGGCTGTGGACCCTATGATGACGCCTACCTAAAGCCCATTGGGACGGTGGCGTTTGATGTTTGTCTATGATCTTTCTTGTCGTGCCCTTAATGGTTTATTCTCTTGTTGCTCTGGCTTCTGCAAGTCATTGGGTACCTTCATTGTGGCTTTCTATGCTATTGTTTTTTGTATTATATTTACACCAGCATATTTGTGTTTTACTTATTTTGCCTATTGGTGCTGCCTTGTTGGTTAGAGATTAGATCATGGCGGCGATTTCTTTATTTACAATGTCATGTTTTAATGGGATGACAGTAGGGTAAGTGTGAGGTTTGGTGCACCCTAGAACCGGTTTAAACCCCCAGTGGCCTACATTGCCACTGACCGTTCCAAGGCGGTAGCCCTATTGTCAACCTTTTTGTGTTTGTGATGTCGTTTGCATTTATTATTACTTTTGCCTTCTTGTTTGTGTGTTTGCGTGTTTGTTTCTGTGTTTTGTGGTTGACTGTCCTCCTTGAATGTTACTTTCCCTGTCCGATCTTTTTATATTTCTTTGATAGGATCAACTAGACATCAAGAGCAACATTTCGGATAAGATTCATGAAAATCTTTCAATTAGGTTCAGAGGAGTAGTCGCTACAAGTTTTACTATAAACAATGATGACCATGTTTAATGACGAATCAAAATAATCAAAATAATTTTCGACAAGGATCAACATCATGTCATCTTGATCCTTTTAGAAGAAGTCCCATATCAATATAATTTATAGTTTTCAAAAAGTAGGTGCTACAAACTTGTTCTTGTTAAATCTATTTTTAGCCATGGCGACTATCCTGAAATTCTGGCCGACCTGGACTTGCGCTAGGATCAACTAGACATCAAGTGCAACATTCCTGTGGAGTTTAACGAAAATCTGACAAGTAGTTTCAGAGAAGTAGTCGCTACAAGTTTTCATAGAGCGTTATTATTCATGAACATGTAAATTCAGTTAACTATTACTGTGTATGGAAATCATTAGAACGCTCTATTACTGTGCTTATGTTTGACCGCATTCGCGATTCCAAATAGCGTATATCGTGCTCAGTGAAGCGTAAATTTGCTCTACCCCTCGTGTATGGACATAGTTAATTGTGAATTCCATTTTCTGTATACGTTTTGGAATCGATATGAAATGTGCTTTGTTCTTACAAAATTAAAAGGAAGTTTTGTATAAGTGTATGAGTTTGTTATAATGTGCGTAAAGGTGATTTAGGCCTGTTAATAATCGGTAGGTGTTTCATGAAAGTAATGTATTATCGGAAGAGCGTGATGTCATAGCTTCTTTGTTTTTCTTTGGTGCTGATGCGGCCATTTTATATTTCACATGTTCAAAGAGAGAGACATTGACATTTTGGACTATGTTATTGCGTGACATAGTTTACTGCGTCGCAGTAGTTGACACAACTTTATTTGTTATTCAATCTGCATGGTTAAATATGGAAAGGCAGTGGGTTTACAAACATTACAGTGACGTTTCTGTTTTGAGGTTTGTTTTGTTTTGTATTTAATAGCTAAAGTAAAATAATAACAGAAAACCCTGGAGGGTGTCCTTTTCCCGCCATATTTTCTGTTGGGCGAGTGTTAAATTTTGTTTCAGCGATTCAACGAAGTGAGTCGTCTTAGTAAACACATGTATTGTAAGTAATATGCGAAACTTGATCATTTTACTGTGTTTTGAAGTGTAAGATTGTGTACTTTTATGTTTTCATAACGTGACGATTGTTCATGTTGGTCCGTTCATGTTGTTGTTATTAGAATGGAATAGAATATTTTTTTTTTGAGAAACAATATACAAAACGTAGCGTCCATATAGTGCAAAGGGCCGACAAATTGGACCCCTTTTAAATAAGAAAATGACATGGATTCTAGATGTGAAAAGACAATTTTGTCAGGTTTCTGCTTTTAATCAATGTAACGCTATGGCATACCACGGTTGCTTAAATGTGTTTCCGCATGCATAACCAACCTGTTAGATAGTGCATAAAATACACGTCGTATACAGTGAGTCCACTTCTGATATGCATCGTCCTGCGACGTAACTAATACACTGGAATTTTATAAATGTACAACATAACTAAAGTGACGAATGATCATTTCTTATTCATGTCACGCAAACATGTTTATTCCGAAACACATTCTAACAAATACATTGGTTTAATGTACATACTATGCATTGCCAGAAATAAGGTGTTTTGCGCACAAATGTCATTCAAATGATAACACACGGTCAGGTCATATGCGCATTGCTGTGAAATCTTAATTCTATTTATTATACCTTTAGTCATGTAAATTTGTAAGTGTCAAATTGAAGATAGGCTAGCAGACATTTGCAGTTGATGAATGGTTTGTTATTGTTTCTGTTTGCATAGAGTGACCTAGTTTACTGCGCTTGTTGACAAAACTTGATTTGTTATTCAATCTGCATGGTTAAATATTGGAAGGCAGTGGTTTACAAACATTATAGTGTCGTTTCTTTTTTTTGTTTTATTTTGTTTTGTATTTGGTAGCTAAACTAAAATAATAACAAAAATCCCTGGAGGTTGTCCTTTTCCCGTCATATTTTTTGTTGCAGTGTTGGGCGCATAATTTTGTTTCAGCGATTCAACGAAGTGAGTCATCTTAGTAAACTCATGTATTGTAAGTACATGCGAATGCGAAACTTTATCATTTTACTGTGTTTTAAAGTGAAGTTTGTGTGCCTATGCGATGAAGTCAGATACAAAATTATGTATTTTTATGTTTTCATAACGTGACGCTTGTTCTTGTTGTTGTTAATGTTATTAGAATGGAATAGAATATTTTCATTTTTAGTTTGTTTATATGGTGTTTTACGTCATTTTCAACACGTGTAAGGTTAATTCAAGGTTCATACAGCCTTAAAAAGTCCTTAAATTTCAGAAGTAGCCTTTAAAAGTCCTTAACTCTTCACCAGCTTTAAAAAGTCCTTAAATCCTGACAAAATATCATTAAAGGTCCTTGAATTTCATAATCAGTCGATTAATTATACAAGAGGAATAATATCTAAAATAGTTTAAAAAGAAACGGCAAGAAAAAATCGCCGGTAATGTTTTGAGTTAAACCGGGCCTTCAAGATGGGTTATTAGGGCCTTAAAAGTCCTTAAAAAGTCCATAAATTTCAAAATGATAATTCTGTAAGAACCATGGAACTTAGATATCACGGTCGATTTTTTTTTGTGGTGGAGGCAGACCAACCACTTTTCCTGGGTACCACTTTTCCTGGGTAGAACCAGTACTGTACACCTTCCGCGATCTGTAATAATCGACACTTCACTTATAAGTAGAGCTCCCAGTGGGATTCGAACCCGCAGTGTTGAGAGTCGAAGGTTTACCACATCATCTTATTAAAGACAGACTAATTTCTCTTATTCAAAAAACATTCGCTAGAGAAAATACTACATTTTTGGCATGTAATAATATTAAAGCGTTCTTTAACTAACGGCAGTTTAGACAATTATACTATTTGGACTTGCTATGCAATTTGTGAAGCACTCATCTTCCTATTAGATAATATTTTCGTCAGGTTTGGAACCACCGTTTATAGACAAATTGTTGGTATCCCTATGGGTACGAACTGTGCATCACTTGCCGCAGATTTTTTATTTTGCTATGAAAGAGATTTTATTTTGAGTCTTTCCCCGGATACCCAGGCAGATGTTATTGAAGCCTTTAATGACACCTCTCGGTATCTGGATGACATATTGAACATTGACAACCGTTTCTTTTCAACTATGGTTAATAATATTTATCCTAAAGAACTTCAGCTTAACAAAGCTAATATATCTGATAATAAGGCTTCTTTTCTAGATTTAGATCTCTCAATGGAAAATGGTGAAATAATTAGCAAAATCTATGACAAGGAAAATGATTTTAATTTTGACATTGTTAATTATCCCCACTTGGATGAGGATGTTCCCCGAGCAACTTCGTATGGGGGTATGTGTCTCAACTGATTCGTTTTACAAGATCTTGTACTCGAATTGACGACTAATATTCGTAATCTTTGTATAACTAAAAAGCTACTCAATCAGGGTTACCGTTAACATAAACTTCATAAAACCTTTACACAATTTTATTATCGTAACCCTGATATTCTTTCTAAATACAAAAGTAATTTAAGGACTCTTCTGCGACAAGGACTTCTATGGTGATGTGATTTATAAACTTCGTAAGATTCTTGGTCATGATCACTTTCATACTATCTTTGTTAAACTTGTTAAAAAGTTTATCAACAGATGTTATGACCCTATCATTTTGCAACTTACTGCATGGTTGGTGGTGAACCCTTTAACAGTTCGTCACTATGTTTTCCTCTTTAATTGTACGATGACCGGACAGGCTGTGGACCCTATGATGACGCCTACCTAAAGCCCATTGGGACGGTGGCGTTTGATGTTTGTCTATGATCTTTCTTGTCGTGCCCTTAATGGTTTATTCTCTTGTTGCTCTGGCTTCTGCCAAGTCATTGAGTACCTTCATTGTGGCTTTCTAGGCTATTTTTTTTTTGTATTATATTTACACGAGCTTATTTGTGTTTTATTTATATTGCCTATTGATGCTGCCTTGTTGGTTAGAGATTAGATCATGGCGGGGATTTCTTTATTTACACTGTCCTATTTTAATGGGATGACAGTAGGGTAAGTGTGAAGTTTGCTGCACCCTAGAACCGGTTTAAAGCCCCAGTGGCCTACATTGCCACTGACCGTTCCAAGGCAGTAGCCCTATTGTCAACCCTTTTGAGTTTGTGATGTCGTTTTCATATATTTTTACTTTTGCCTTCTTGTTTTGTGTTTGCGTGTTTGTTTCTGTGTTTTGTGGTTGACTGTCCTCCTTGAATGCTACTTTCCTGTCCGATCTTTTTATATTTCTTTACAACGCACCGTCGCTAACCATACGGCCGCAATATACAAAACGTGGCCAGTTGGACACGTTTTACATACGAAAATGACTTTACATAAGAAAATGAGATGGATCCTAGATGTGAAAAGACAATTTTGTCTGGTTTAGAACTGCTTTTAATCAATGTAACTATTGCTGTGAAATCTTAATTCTGTTTATTTTATCTTTATTCTTGTAAATGTATTTAAACGTGTCATAAATGTGACATTCAGTTGACGATTAATTATTTGTTGATTATGTATGAGCGTTTGTTTCGAGTTTTGTTGTAGTTTATTTGGGATATTAGTTTTTAACCTAGAACGGTGCGCAGTCTGAAATTGTTATTAGTTTCTTATGAACTCCTTCCCGGATTTCAAATAATCTTGGCGGCGATGATCAGTACCAAGCATAGTTGCACCTGTCATTGCCGTGTTCTGGTTGAATGATTTTTTGTCCTTTCAAGGTTTTAATGCACACACATTGTCCAAATTAACTCTCCTGATCCAATGGTCGGATTTCAACGAATCTTGGCAGGGATGATTCGTACCAAGCCTAGTTGAACATTTTATTGTCGTGTTCCAGTTTTGATCAATTAAAGGTTTTAATACACCAACTTTGTCAATGCTCCTCGTTGATTGTGCTATTCTTTACATGGTGTTGCGGTTTGTCTTTCCAGTGCAATTGTATTCTGCCTTGTCGTGTATCTTGCATCGGGTGTTGAGAGACAGCAGTAGTGAAAGAAAGTGTATCCTGCGACAGATGTTGACGGACGGCAGCAGCGAATGAAAGAGATTTGTCAGGTTTATATTCCACACTTTGGTATTATAATTGATATAAACCAGTCATATCTTCAATTGGGAAGAGGCCTTTTACAGGCCTCTGTTATATACGATAAGAAAGGCCTGATATTGATTCCACGTCAATGCTCCTCGCTGATTGTAGCCAGCTGGGGCATCCATGCCATGTGAACACATTTCGTGGTTCACGTATAAACCCACAGTCTGAAACTTTATAGGGCCATTTCTTTGATCAATGGTTGAAAGAACATACTGTTGCAACAGACATGCCTTAGGTGCTATGCGGTGTTCAGCAGTGTTTGATGTTTCATAATGTTCCTGCATTTACAAGTTAATAGATTTACATGTAACAAAACATCGTTGCCAGATTATATTTGTTTCTTTTCTTTCTTGTGCTCTTTACATGGTTTTGCGGTTTCTATTTCCAGTGTTAAATTATTTTGCCTTGTTGTGTATCCTGCGTGACGTGTTGAGAAACAGCAGTAGTGACAGAAGATATTTACCAGGTTAGTATTTCAGTGTGGTGGCATTTTCTGATTCACAGTTTCGTGGTACCTTCTGACGAATGTTTGTGAGCAGTTTCTTCATTTTTTCCCCTAAATAGTGCGTACATAACCCATACTGTCACGATTACAAATTTGAGGGCTTTCGCTTGCAAATTAGGCAATTATAAACCTTTCATCTTTTTATTCTACCTTTAATACTCTTTACAGTTCGCTAACACTGTCATCGAGCATGGTATTTTACAGACCTCTGTTTTTTTTTGCCTCGTTAGAAACAATTTCATTCAGGAATTATTGCCTTGAAATTGCAGAAAAGATGTGTTTTAGCATTGCCAATACAGGCCTAATAATGACGATAGAAATTCAAGTGCCTCCCCTGGCCATTTATTAGCTCTACTGGTGAAAGATCAGTCTACTCTGAAATGACTGCATGTATTTTCATGAAGCTAGAGGAATGTTGCCCATGATGTCTAGTTGATCCCGGCACAAACTCACGTTGAGGCGAAATGCAAGATTGGTGCCAAAGCTAAACATATTTTTTTAAAAAACAAGATTGTTGCGACTACTTCTAGAAATCTATAAGTGATAGTGTTATGGAACTTTATCTAAAATAATCAGCATGACATGATGTTGGTCCTTGTCGAAATATGTTTTGATTCGACGTTATACATGGCTGCCAGCGGCCATCTTTGTTTATATAGAGTTATCTAGTAAAAACTGGTATCGATTACACCTCTAAAACTACTTGACGGATTTTCATGAAACTTTGGAGGGATGTTACTCTTGATGTGTGGTTGAATTTCGAGATGGCCATCATGGCTAAAAATAGCTTTTAAAAAAGCCAGTTTGTAGTGACTACTTATTGAAAACTGTAAGTGATATTGATATGGGGATTTTTCTAAAATGATCAGCATGGCATGATGTTGATCCTTGTTGGATTTTTTTTTGATTCGCCATTAAACATTGCTGCCAGCAGCCATCTTGACGGGGGTTTCTTTATTTACACTGTCATGCTTTAATGGGATGACAGTAGGGTAAATGTGAGGTTTGGTGCACCCTAGAACCAGTTTAAACCTCCAGTGGACTACTTTGCCACTGACCGTTCCAAGGCGGTAGCCCTATTGTCAACCCTTTTGTGTTTGTGATGTCGTTGGCATTTATTATTACTTTGGCCTTCTAGTTTGTCTGTTTGCGTGTTTTGTGTTTGACTGTCCTCCTTGAATGCTACTTTCCCTGTCCGATCTTTTTATATTTCTTTATTTAGGTATAGTTATATAGTAAAATGTTGTAGCGACTACCCCTATGAAACTACTTGACAGATTTTCATGATTCCTCACGGGAATGTTGCTCCTGACGTCTTATTGATCCTAGCAAAATTTCAGGTCAGCCGGAATTTCAAGATGGCCACCACGGCTAAAAATATTGTTTTAAAAAACAAGTTTGTAGTGACTGCTACTTGCAAACTATAGGTGATATTGACATTTTATAAAATGATCAGCATGACATGATGTTGATCTTTGTAGAAAATATTTTCGATTTGACTAAACATGGCAGCCAGAGGCCATCTTTGTTTACATATAGTTATACAGTAAACACTTATATCGACTACTCCTCTGAAACTACCTGACACATTTCCATGGAACTTCACATGACTATTGATCTAGCTATCAAAAACCTATCAGTAGAGCTTCAAGGTTATTGACCTCTTGTTAACTCTACTGATCAAAGATCAGCAGAGCTTATGCCGTGTTGCGGTGTGCGTCGTCCGTCCGTAAACTGTTTTTGTAGCGACTACCCCTCTGAAACTACTGGATGGATTTTCATGAAACTTAGGATGTCTAGTTGATCCTAGCCAAAAGTACATGTTGATGTGAAATCCAAGATAGCCGCCAAAGCTAAAAACAGATGTTTAACAAACAAGTTTGTAGGGACTACTTCTTGAAAACTATAAGAGATATTGATATGAGACTTTTACTAAAATGATATGCATGACATTATGTTGGTCCTTGTCAAAAATTATTTGATTCAACGTTAAAAATGGCTTCCAGCGGCCACCTTTGCTTAGGTAAGTTGTATAGTCAAAAACTTGTAGCGACTACTCCTCTGAAACTACTTGACGGATGTCCATGAAACTGCAAAGGGATCTTGCTGCTGATGTCTAATTGATCCTAGCAAGATTTTAAGTTGGATGGAAATTCAATATGGCCGCCATGCTAAATATAGATTTTAAAAAAGAAGTTTGTAGCGACTACTTCTTGAAAACTATAAGTGATATTGATATGGGACTTCTTAAACATCACTGTTTTTTTTTTATAGCGACTACTCCTCTTGAAACTACTGCATGGATTTTTATGAAACTTTACAGAAATGGTACTCATGATGTCTAGTTGATCCTAGCAAAAATTCATGTTGATGTGAGATCCAAGATGGCCATCAAAGCTAAAAATATATTTTTAAAAAACAAGTTCGTAGCCACTGCTTCTTGAAAACTATAAGTGATATTGATATGGGACTTTTTCTAAAATGATCAGCATGACATGATGTTGGTCCCTGTTGAAATTTTTTGATTAGACATTAAACATGATCGCTGCGGCCATCTTTGTTTACGAAGAGTTATATAGTAAAACATTGGTAGCGACTACTCCTCTGAAACTGCTTGACAGATTTTCATGAAACTTCACAGGAATGATGATCTAGCTAGCAAAAACCTATCAGTAGAGCTTCCTGGTCATTGATGTCTTGCTGATGTGAGTTCTGGCCCCTTGAATATTTTTATCAGAAAAATTATTTTGTCTGCTATTTTCTATACTGATTTCCCCCAAACTTTGTGAGAATCATCAGTATGACGTGGAACTGCGCATATACATGTAGTCGTGGGGTATGCGTTTGCAGGGGTATTAATAACCTTCAGAGATAGTTTTAGTTTGAAATTTGTTTAATCTACATCTTTATTAATTTCGCCTAGTTTTGTACACTCTTTTTGTGATGTCTGGGCGATCTATGTAGCGTAAGGAAACATGCTTTTCTTTCGAGAAAAGAGATCCAAGTTCAAGTCTTGGCAGCGACCTGACACACTCACTAAAAAAAAAAAAAAATTCACATCAATAATGTTGCTTTTGTACTGCATGAACTTAAAAATATGTACATTTGATAGTCATTCTTCATATTATTACCGTATGTAAATTGCAATTATTCATACATTTTCAGAGTGTGTTTTTATATAATTGTGCATTGAAACATTATTTATAGTCAAAAGAATACACATAGCCAAAACTCAGCTATAGCGAATTGTCGGTTTTAACGAAGTTTTTTTCCGTCCAGCTTCTCCAGTCTTTGCTTAATATAAAAATAACGAATATAGCGCTTTCTTGATTATAGCAAAGCACTAAAATTGGACGTTTAGTTTCAAATAAAAAGATTTCATCTTTATTTCCCTTTTCAATTTTGTTCGCTGCCGTTGCTACACCATATAGAACACACTATTAATTTTACACAAACAAACCACACATGATGCTGTAATTCCAATGCAATGAATTAATAACAAACGTATTCTACAATTTCAATTTGTATTGCCGCTCGTCGTCATAGTATACTATGACTTTTCTTGTTACTATATAACTCTTGTAAACAAAGATGACCGCTGACAGCCATGTTTAACGTCAAATAAAAATGATTTTCAACAAGGATCTGTCACCAACATCATGTCATGCTGATCATTTTAAAATAAGTCAAATATCAATATCACTTATAGTTTTCAAGAAGTAGTTGCTATAAATTTGTATTTTAAAAATCTATTTTTATCTGTAGCGGCCATTTTGAACTTCCGGCCGACCTGAAATGTTGCTAGGATCAACTAGACATCAAGAGCAACATTCCTGTGAAGCTTCGTGAAAATCTGCAAAGTAGTTTCACAGAAGTAGTCGCTACAAGTTTTTACTATTTAACTATGTAAACAGAGATGGCCGCTGGTAGCCATGTTAAATGTCGAGTCAAAATGATTTTCGACAATGACCAACATCATTTCATGTTGATCATTTTAGAGAAAGTCCGAGATATATATCACTTATAGTTTTCAGGAAGTAGTCATTAAAAAATATATTTTTTAATCTACTTTTAGCAGTGGCGGCCATCTTAAATTCCCGCCGGCCTGAAGTCTGGCTGGGATCAACTACACATCAAGAGCAACATTCCTGTGAAGTTTCATGAAAATCCGTCAAGTAGTTTCAAAGTAGTCGCTACAAGGTTTTATTATATTAATCTATGTAAACAAAGATGACTGCTGGCGGCCATGTTGTCGAATCAGAATAATTTTCGACAAGAATCAACCTTATGTGATGATGATCATTTTATAAAAGGTCCCATATCACTTACAGTTTTCAAGAAGTAGTCTCTACAAACTTTTTTTTAAATCTATTTTTATTCGTGGTGGCCATCTTGAACTTCCAGCCGACCTAAAATGTTGCTAGGATCAACTAGACATCAAGAGTAACATTCCTGTGAAGGTTCATGAAAACGCGTCCAGTAGTTTCAGAAGAGTAGTCCTACAAGGTTTTTACTATATAACTTTATGTCAGCAAAGACGGACGCTGGGCGCCATGTCGACAAAGACCAACATCAAGTCATGTTGACCATTTTATAAAAAGGCCCATATCAATATTACTTATGGTTTTCAAGAAGAAGTCGCTACAAACTTGTGTTTTAAAAAATATATATTTTAACTTTGGCGGCCACCTTGGATTTTACATCAATGTGAGTTTTTGCTAGGATAAACTAGACATCATGGGTTACGTTCATGTAAAGTTTCATGAAAATACATCCAGTAGTTTCAGAGGAGTAGTCGCTGCAAAAAAACGTTTACAGACGGATGGATGGACACCGCACCATGGCTAAAGCTCTGCTGATCTTTGATCAGTAGAGCTAACAAAAAACAAAAACTTGTGATTTACAGCATTAAACGTCTGAAAAACAAATATGGATCTGTTTTACAATTTACTAGAACATGTAAATGCAAGAGTTAGCAATCTTGTATACCTTTTTAACAGAGTATACATTTTAAATCAGTTGTTTTAATTAACGGCTGTGTTCATCGGTTGATTTAATGCAAAAGTGAGGGTAATATAAAGTCAATAGCGCTTGACACAAAGTCTATATCATCTCCGTAGGTTGGAAATAAATCGTCGGTTGTTTACAAAGTCAGATGATTCAAAGTTTTGCAACACTAGTAATTTCCCTCGAGTCGGACTGTAAAGGTAACTTATGAAATCAATTGATACAAAACTAGAAGCATGTTCCACAGAACACTTGGGACACTTGCTTTGTGCTTATTTCAGCATGCACAATTTAACGATAAAAAGAGGCATAACTCTGCCAAAATGAAAGTCAGTAAGTTATTGGTCATGTTTAACACATTTCTTGAGGTAAGATGAGGATGTATGTGAAGTTTTATAAACATAGGCAAAATAATTTTTAAGTTATTGTGGCTGAGGTTAGGTTGCAGATTAAACTGTGATGGACGAAGGATAAAGTAATCCCTAAGTGTCTGCCGTACTACGCAGGCAATACAAAACATTATTAAAAAATCATTGGATTGTCTTCCTTTAACATACTGACATAGAAATGTTCATTGGTTTCAAGTACAGAAGAAATTCAGCCGTAAATTAATGACAAAATCAGGGGCAAGTCTGATTCTGGGGCAAGTTACACAGACATTTAGGGGTGTATTTCTGATTTAGAGATGCTGGAATCTATGTTAACAATAGCACATATTTTCTGATATGTCCAGCATTGAAAATTAACAATGCCAGTTTAATAAAATCGTATTTTGAAGTAAAAAAGCAAAAACATTAGAACATTTCCTCTTTCAAATAATCAGAATCAGCACTTCAGATTTATTTCGGAGGTAAAATACACTTTGACATGGAAGTTTGTCTGGAGCTCTGTAGTTACAAAAACAACAGTCTTCACGAAAAATATTTTGAACTACTAGCCCATCGGGCATGTGACTTACACAACTGTGACGTGTCAAAATAGAACTTGACATCATTCAATAGATTGGCTATTTCTTACATGGTACATGACCCTCTGTTTGTATTGCCTTTTTGTATTGGCGGAAGCTCGATCGTTTTTGATTGATATGTGTTTTAAAATGTTCTACGGAGAAAAATATACATATTTTATCTCTTGGTATATATTCGTCCTATATAAAACGAAGAAGGAAAATCAATGGTGCAATGAATGACACATTGAGACCTCTGCCGTAAAACGCACTTGTGTTACATTTGTTTCCTTATTCTGCAGTGAATTTTGATAAAATACGCAACTGCATTCATTAAACACTTACTTTCAACGGTATCCTTTTAACTTTAAGTTGTGTGGCCTGATCAGTTCTCCATCCGGCTGAGATGTTCGATACACCGCACAGGTACTGGACTGCATAGCTTCTATTTGACTGGAATGACCCCAAAAACTGTTTGTATTTCTCAGAGCTATACACTAGGTATGTTCTCTTCCGTGGAGATATGCAACTGTTCTGTCTTTGTATCTGACTTTTAAAAATGCAAGCTGTTTTAATTGGATGCATTGCAAAAGCTGTTTAAAAACAAAGTATAACCTGTCAGCACTTTAACTATATTCAAATTAAATACATTACAAATAGATATCTATGTATGCTCGTACATATATACAATATATATATGTAACTTGGGAGTTCTGGCTCAAAGCTCTCGCTTTGCTCGAGTTTGATCCAGAAAACCCCAATTTACATATATATAAACTCCTACCACAAGATGCTGAAATAAGCTGAGTCAGAGTTATATTCTGAGATTTTTTAATAGTTACTAAATTTACACCCAAATCATCGAATAAACATGAAATCAGCAAAATATGATTTTTTACTAGAAAATCATATAAATTGATTCTCCCACATCAAATTTCTATATGTCTCAGTCTAATACATTCAACATTATATGGTTTTTACTACTTCCCATTATCTATGCTTTAATCTAACTATATGAGCACCACAACCAACACATATTTGATATTTTGCACTTGTACCTTTTCCACATTTTAGACACGGTAAAACTTTACTTTGCTTTAATCTGAATTTATGTAAACTGCAATAGTTTGAATCTTTTGTTGTTTTATTTTTACAAGGCTCGTGACATCCAACTTTGAGAAATTGGCAAATGTTTTCAATTTTCTTAGTGTTTTTCATTTTCTTTTTCTTGTTACAATAAATATTTTTTATATTAAGAAGAAAAAATAATATAATATATATTACAAAAAGGAGTACTGAAGACGTGAAATACATTTTACAATTACACCGGGAAGGAATATTAATGATGATCAGCTTAGAAAGATGGTAGATGCTCTTAAAGAGCCTGAAATTCCAAAGGAAACTCTAAAAGAGGTTAGACAATCATTTGAAAATTACCAAAAGGGAGACGACGTGCTAAAAAACAACGTAAATGAGAAAAGCAGAAATATGATAAATTACAAGAAAAGGTTATAAATTAACAAAAGCAGAAATATGCTAAATTACAAGAAAATGTTATAAATCAACTGAAAGAGTTTAATGATAGAAAATCAAAAGAAAGTATCCCAGAATTAAAACTGGTTGACAAACCAATGTGTGGTTTATTAAAAGCATACGAGATGTCTGTCGAGAAATACAAAGACCCTCAAAAACTATTCCATGACATGGAATCTATTATCGCAAAGCAAATAATGAAAGAGCTAATAGAGACGAATGGATTAAAGTTTCAATTAGGTCTCACTTCAAATCTATTTAAAGACGATAGTGCTACCAAAAAATACACCACAGCAGTATTACACAGCGAACAATATGCAATCTTAAACTCTGAAAAAATAAATGAGTTTTACGATGAAGCATCTGCATATATACAAGAGAGCCTTGAAATATTTACAAACACAGCATCAGGATTGGAGATTGATTACTGTGTTAAGTTGTACTTGAATATCGCAAAATATGAACCATTAAAAGGTTCTTCATATATTCCTCTGCCCAAAGCGTAAACCAACAAAAAAGCAATAATCAATGTGAAGAATAATGATAATAAATGTTTGAAATATGCTATAAAGTCTGCTCTTAATCCTGTTGAAAAGAATTCTGACAGACGTTCAAGTTATAATAAGTTTGATGATCCGAAAATGGATGGTATTGACTTTCCAACTCCACTCTCACAAATACACAAACTAGAAAAACAAAATAACATCGCTATCAATGTTTATGGATACAGTATGACTAAAACAGGGAAAATAAACATTTTTCCTTATCGGCATATATCTGAACAACCAAAGGAAATGAAAAGATTTAATTTGCTCTTAATATCTGAAGACGTTGAGGTTGAAACAGATGATTCAGAGAATGAAGAAGGAATTATAGATGACAACTATAACCCTGATGATTATCCTGATGAACCAAAGATACTAACAACAAAATATCACTACTGCTGGATTAAAAATCTAAACAGAATAGAAATGCCGCAAGAAGGTAAAAATCACATAAAATTTAAAAATCATCAAAATCAGATGCCTGTGCCTTATGCAATATATGCTGATTTTGAGAGTATAATCAAACCACATTCAATCAAATTTGGAAAGAAATCTGAAATTCAAAACATGCACGAAGCTTGTGGATTTGGGTACCAAGCTGTTAGATATGATGGCAAAGCTGAAGAATCTGTTATTTACAGAGGTGAAGATGTTGTTGAAAAGTTTTTAAATCACTTAGAACGTGAAAAAATCAAAATTAACAACATTTTTACTAACCCAAAACCATTAATCATGACACAGCAAAATGAGGAAGATCATGAAAAAGCAACACAATGTTGGATATGTAATAATAAAATAGGAAAAGGTAAAAACTGTAAAGTAAGAGACCACTGTCATTTTACAGGTGAATACAGAGGCGCAGCACATAAAAACTGTAACCTGAAACTGAAAATAAAACCAAATAAAACAATCATCCCTGTTATATTTCATAACCTCAAAGGATATGATAGTCATCTCATTATGCAAAAAATACATACAATGTCAAATAATATTACATGCATCGCAAACAACGCTGAAAAATATATATCATTTAGCGTCGGACAACTCAGATTTTTGGATAGCTTTCAATGTATGGCTTCGTCCCTGGAAAAATTGGTTGATGCTACGGATAAATCTGATTTCAAAATTACCAAAAATCAGTTTGGAGAACAAACAAATTTACTTCTGCGGAAAGGTGTTTATCCGTATGAATATATGGACAGTGTAAAACGATTTGAGGAAACACAATTGCCAACTATAGACAAGTTTTACAGTAGTCTCAGAGATGAAAGTATAAGTCTCAAAGATTACGAACATGCTCAAAAAATATGGAAAGAGTTTAACTGTAAAACTCTTGGAGACTATCATGATTTATATCTAAAAACTGATGTAACTCTGTTAGCAGATGTATTTCAAACTTTTAGGAAAACATGTATGAATGCATACAAGCTTGATGCTTTACATTACTATACAGCACCTGGATTATCTTGGGATGCTTTACTTAAACATTCAAAAATAGATTTAGAACTTTTTACAGACATTGACATGCACTTATTTACAGAAAAAGGTATGCGTGGTGGAATTAGTATGGTATCAAAACGATATGCCAAAGCAAACAATCCACATGTAGCTGATTATAACCCTAACGAGGAAAACAACTTCTTAATGTATTTTGATGCAAATAATCTTTATGGATGGGCAATGAGTCAGCCACTTCCATATTCTGGTTTTTAGTGGAAAACCAAGAACAAGAGTGGGGGATTTTCTAAACCAAAACCTGGCAAAGGACAAATACTCGAAGTTGATTTGGAATATCCCAAATAACTCCATGAAGCTCACAATGACTATCCGCTTGCACCGGAAAGATTAGCAGTAAAAAAAAGTATGGTTGTCTAAATACCAGACAGATCTGTTGGAAAATAATAGCATGATAAATACAGAACAACTAGTCCCCAATCTTATGGACAAAGAAAAATATGTGAAACATCACAAAAACCTGCAACTGTATTTAAAATTGGGCATGAAACTGAAAAAAACACACAGAGTATCAGAATTTAATGAAAAACCATGGATGGGATCATATATTCGTTTAAACACAGAACTTAGGAAAAAGGCTAAATCACCCTTTGAAAAAGATTTTTACAAACTTATGAACAACTCTGTGTATGGCAAGACAATGGAAAATGTACGCAAGCGGACTGATATAAAACTAGTCAGAACTGACGGCTCTGAAAATGAAAAAATAAGAAAAATACTAGCTAAACCCAACTTTAACAGACGTATAAAGTTCTCAGATGAATTGTCAGCGATACATGTAAACAAAACAAAACAAAATTAACATTAAACAAACCAATCTATGTTGGGATGTCAGTATTGGATTTATCAAAGTACATGATGTATGACTGGTACTATACTAACCTAAAGAAAAGATACGGAGATAACTGTACTTTATTATACACAGACACTGACAGCTTGCTCGTTGACATCAAAACAAAAGATGCCTACAAAGACATGGCTGAAATGAAAGATGAGTATGACTTGCGTGATTATCCACAAACACATCCACTGCACGATGATACAAACAAAAAAGTATTAGGTAAAATGAAAGATGAATGTGCTGGTGTTGCTATAGCTAGGTATGCTGGAATAAGACCTAAACTATATTCTATTTTAAAAGCGGATGAGCAGGTTATTAAGAAGGCAAAGGGTGTAAAAGGGTATGTAGTAACAAAACATATAAACTTTGAAAACTACGAGGATGTCTTATTTAACAGGAAAAGGTATACCCATGAAATGAATATGTTACGCTCAATAAAGCATCAGATATAAGGTATAACAGTAAACAAAACAACAATGTCACCATTTTACTCAAAAAGATACATAGCACCAGACGGTATTAAAACTGATGCACATCTTTTTTATAAAACTTATAAAAGCGTTTGTGTATCAGCAGGAACAATAAGTAGTTCTGCTTTGACGAATCCTCTCTGAGGCGCTGGTGATTTCAAATAATATACTCTTATACCTTGCGTCACCATATAACTTTTAATCTTGTGAATATCTACACTCCACACTGGATCAGTTGCTCTGCGTCTTCCACCTTCTTGTTCCCCGGGTTGATATAAATATCTTACACTGGCATTCATACAAATAGGATCGTCTTTTAATGTTTTTGTTTCAACAGGAGGGGGCTTTTTTGTCTCCACATTTATTGCTTTAACAACTTCTGGTAATTTCTTTACCCACTCTCTGTTGCGTTTTTGCGAATCTATTTCCTTAGCATACTGATAACCAAACAATCTTTCAGCTAATGTTCTGTTAAATCTTTCCACTATAGCTTGGTCTCTGTGTATCTCTGTTCTGCCTCGTCTGATATTTACTTTGTGTTTCGCCATCAACTGCGAAACTGCACCCATGAATTCTCTGCCTGGGTCAACTTTGGATATTTCAGATGCCGACTGTATATTCTCAAATGCTTTGGCAACTTCTTTACTATCCTTGGAAGTCAGTGGTTCTGCTGCTTTGTATCTACTAGCAATATCAACAACAGTCAACGCATATGTATATGTCTTGCGGCCACGGCCAAACCCAAAAGTGTTATGCGGTAAAAATAACAAATCAGCTTGATGCACTTCATTCTTAGTGGAAACATCAAACCTGGGTCTAACTATTTTTTTTTGTTCGGGTAAATAAATCTGCCACACAGCTTGTTTCTTTAATAATTCTAATGCCTTTTTCTCACTGACACCAGCCTCTTTTGCCAATTTTTTAACTGCTGAGTAACCTCTCCAAAATCCTTTTGGGCTGTAATAAATCTTTTCCATTTTTTTACTAAAGATTAACATTTATATAACTATAAAGAAAAAAATGGAAATCACAACTGCACGATTTGATGAACTGCTCGAAGAGCAAAATCAATATAGCACAAAGAAATGGACAGACTTAGAAAAGAATAAAATATACACTATTACAGATACTAAAATACTGGATACTGGATATGGTCCATCCATGGTATTGACATTATTAGACAACGGTGAAGTATGGGCGCCTGGTCATCTCAAAGATAAAATAGAGAAGAGTGCTGAACCACCATATTATATTCGACCACTTGGATTGAAACCATGTATGAACAACAACAAAAATAAGTATCATGCATATGACTTAGTCTTTTCAAAGAAAGAACAACAAGAATAAGTATCATGCATATGACTTAGTCATTACAGTTTCTTAATTTTTTTTATGAAATCAATTTATACGCCACAAATCCAGTTGCAGCCATGCCTACTACAATAAACATAATCTCTCTATTCTGTTGATCCGGAGATGGTGTATAGAAATCACTCAACTAAGGTTCTGGTTCCAAAAGCAACTGTTTACCAGTCATATAATAATACTGCTTCATAGCCTGGTCCACATTATCAAATGTCTGCTCTACATGATGCTCCTTTTGCAGTTGCTTATTATTAAAATCTAATCTCTCTGTTCTTTTTTTTTCCACGCCGCTTGTGCTGCTTCCAATTGTTCCACGGCTTTGTCATGCCTTTGTCTTTCCTCATCTGAATGACTTCCCATTTTTGAAAACAGATAATTTGAACCGCTAAACGGCAATGCGTTTGTTAATGCGCCACCGATCATCATTGCTACTGCACTCGCCATTTTTTTATATATATTTTTTAATTATTTCATAATATCCGCAGGAATAATACCTTGCTTAATCAACATATCCCTCGTAGCCATTGCTAACATTATATCCACGGACACCATCCCAAAATCTACCATATTAAAATCCACTTTAGGTGCTGGTATTTTTAGTAGTTTTCTGCCAATCTCAGAATATCCAATAGTTAGAAGTGTTTCCACTCCAGGGTGATACATCATATTTACAATTTGTTTTCCGTCAATACTTGTTGCCATTTTTTTTATATGATTATTTTTTTAAATAAATTATTAAAAATCAAACGGGTCTTTTAGTGTAACAGCAACAGGTTGTATAGCAACAGGTTGCACAGCAACAGACGTAGCAGATTTTCTGTTATAAATATACAAACCCAACCCAGCAATGCCTAATAAAACCACACACGGTGGAATATAATTTTTGTATACGTTTATTTTGATTTTCTCTGGTTCCTTTTCACCTATTGTTATTTTTGTTATTTCATCTTGCTTTGCATCTTGCTTTGCAGCATGTGCATCCTGAAGCAAACGCTTTGCCTTCCGTGCCGCTGCTCCCTTTTTCCAGCCTCTATTCGTTATGGATTTTTTACTTTTTGTTTAGCAGGTTGTGTAACAACAGGTTGTGTATCAACTTCAACAGGTATATCAACAGGTATATCAACTTGGTTCTCCATTATTTATATTATCTGTATTTTTATTTTTATTAAAATCAATATGTCTAACAGTTGTCAGTATTGCTGTAAATGGCGCTAAGCACATCCCATACCTGTAATTCAACTCACAACAAGCACTTGTTAAAGCATGATTAATAAATGGGTCTTCCTCCAAATCTTCTATCAGTTTTGGTGGATTGGTTACATTAAAATATTTTGATACTTCCATCACATACAAGTTAATAAAAGAATTGCCTAAAGTTTTGGTCATACTTGCCCCAAGCCTTGCTTCATATCTGCAGTAAAGTTTGTTAATTTCATCCGGGGGCATACTATCTATATTCGTGAGGTGTATGTCTCTACCCAAATATTGACGGCTACCACCGCCAGCCACTATGGCTGATAATCTTTTTTGGTTTCTTGTTGCTTTGATTATTCTGTATGTTCCGTGAAACCTTCCGATATATCTTTTAATAGTTCTTCCGCGTTCATTTTTATATTAGTAATTTTATTTTTTATCTTGAAATAAATATAAAACACAAAACAACCAGCTGCGATATTTACCACGCAACTAGTTATTGTTAGTGGTTTTAATAGCATTGTTATTAACATTGCTATTTTTTTATTAACATTGTTAATTTGCTGCAAGCAATGCTATTAACATTGCTATATTTGCTTATACATGTTATAGCAATGCTACTTTGCTATGAGCAATGCTATAAGCATTACTATATTTTCCGATATTTTCATATTTTCATGTCAGTATTGCTATTAACATTGCTACTTTGCTGTTAGTATTACTATTAGCAACAGTTAGAAAAAACTAGCATTGCTAACAGCAATGCGTAAAAAATTATTCAACCCAATAACCAGTTGGTTGGTCAGTCCTCAATATAAACTTGGAATATTTAGTTTTTGCTAAAGCTTTTCTTATTCTGGTTCTCTCCTCCAGCGTCGGAATGACATCATTTTCTCTCAAACAATTTTCACTTATCTCTGTCCTTGGTGTAAAACATACACAACCATTTTGCTTGCTCCCTCAAATCTTTCAATACAGAATTATATCTCTGTGAAATGACCCACACTGATTGTTTGGCGTGACTACCAGAGAATGCCAACTCTGACAACATATCTTTTTTCTTTGTTAATTCTTTTGTGGCGGAGCAATCATCGTAAAGGAAGACTGCAAACGAAAAACGAAAAGGTAGAGAAAACAAAACAAAAAGAAACAAGCTGCAAACTATGCTAGCATGGCTTTTTTTATACTATACCATAAATGTAGTATAACATTTTCATCTACCAAAGATATTTTTATCTACATAAAAGAATAAACCGTAAAAGCATGGAACTCAAAAATAACCCATGTTGTAATATCCAAGTTTATAATAGCTTATTCTATAATTCCCAATGAATTACGTCAAAAATCTGTTGCACACAGCTCCTTAAAAATCAAACGGATCTGTTTTTTTCTTAAAAATACTTGGTCTTGTTGGTGCTGGTATTTCTGGTTTGGTCTCTACATGCTTCCAAGTTTTACATAGCACTTGCCATACAGCAAAACCAGTAATGGCACAATATACAATTATTTTGGTAAAATCTGTGTATTCTTGCATAGTCTTGGTTATGTCTTCCAGTTTATAGGATTCTGTATTTGTTTTTCAATATAGATGTATCTGACTCAGCATCCAGAGAATCCAGTATATTTTGCATTATTTCTGTTTGTCTATTCATCTTTACCTCTATCTGCCCTAATCTTGCATAGAAATCTTCTACAACAACTTCTCTCTGCGGGACGTATGGTTCTATTTGTATTTTAGGAGAGTCTGGAGACTCTTTTGTAATTCTTTCTACTATAGATTTTGCATCCCATAATCTTTGCAATCTCCCCCAACCAATGTTATACTTTTTTTGTATCTCTGACGCAGACAAAACACCTTTCGATTTTTTTATCTCCTCTATGTCTTCCAAAGAAAGTTTTGTTTTTCCAATTTTTCTTGTATGTGTATAAAAAAAATAAAAATAAAATAGAGTATGAAATTAAAACAAGCTATAATGTATTATAATGAGCTAAATACAACACTAAAATGGATTACATCAGAATTAAAATGGGTTGCGGAAAAACTAAAATGGATTACAGTGGAGTATAAGACCAAAACTGGCTTTAATGAGCTATGATAAAATACATTGCTTGTAACAATGCTAAATACAGCATTAAAGTGGATTACAACAGAATAAAAGGGGAGTATAGCAGCACTAAAGTGGATTACAGATGATTAAAACGAGCTTGAAGTAAGCTACAGCAACTTAACATTAAAGCAAATTATAAAACCCACCATCGGGAGCAAGGTGGAGCAAACAACACAAAAGGGGAGTACAAGATTAAAATAATCTATAATGAAATAAATTACTGTGGCAATGCTAAACAAAGTAGCAAAACGAATCATAGGGGAGTAAAACAAAGTAAAACAAACTAAAATATCCTAACAGCCATTGATTTGACTTTTTGTTTCGTAGTTTTTAAAACTGTGCATACAATTTCATGCTCCACCATTACAAAACTAACATACAACTCTCTCAAAAACCAATTGTCTATAAAAAATCTCCTTTATCCGTAAATATAACGCACCTGTCCATTCCACGCACAATCAAAGTGCCATACTTTAAAACAGTCAAAACTGTCCCAACATCCAAATCATCTATTTTTTTATAGTCTTTGGGTTTTCCCAAAACTTCTATTTTTTCTAGCAACTTTGGTGCTGAATCTGGAAATTTACGAATCAAAATCTCTGTTTTAAATGTCTTGTTTCTAGTATCCGACCAGCAGTGTTCCAATATTCTAAGCTTAACATCCGCATGTATAACATGTTTTATTCCAGCAAGATACACTTTGGAATTGCAATCCGCCCAGTAAGATTGTCCCGTCGCAGTGACTAAAATATATTTATTTTTACCGGATGGGACAGCACCACATATATCAAAAATGTCACCATCCTTGCATGTTGTCAAATTCAAAGCAGTTGTGTAAGATACTATGTGTTTTACATGGTCTCTGTTTATTATTTTTTGCCTTGTTATTTTGGATTTTATTGCTAGTTGTTTTTCCATCAACTTTGCTATTTCCTCTTTTGCGACAAGTCTTTTATCCATGTATTGCATTTCCACAGACTCTTCCAAATTTAGTGGAATTGTTTTAGTTTTTTTATTAGACATCTTGGGGTCTATGTGGAACTCTGCTCCATTGTTATGAATTAAACCAAAGTGAGTTGGATCTGCTGTCCCGGATTGGTATATGTATTTTCTGCATACCAACTGGGCTCCTTTGTTTGTAATTTTGTATACGTGTTTGTGGCTAATTTTATTGTAACCTTATCATCCTCCAAAACTATGTAAACAATGTCAATAGGCTTGTTAAAAGTTAAAGATGAAACCATTCAATTAAAATTTCTGGGAGCATCTGTTTCTTTGATGCAACCTCCTATTTTTCTTGTCAAAGAATTAATCCAGTGGCATACTGCTATAAGATTTCCACATTTAACAACCAAGTTTCTGTTTATTCTTTCTGTGACACTGGTCCATTGTTTTTCTATGGATGTGGAATAACATTTTTTATCCAGGAGAGTCTTCCATCTTTTTATGGAGTAATTTATTTCCTGTTGCGTTGGAATTATTTTATAAAATGTTGTCTCTACACGAAGCAAACCGTTTTCCAAACATTTTTCTATGGTGTCTTTGAGAATCCCACCTGCATTACACCAGCTGTATAGGTGATGTCAAAAGTTTTCTCTCATGCTATCATTTTCTACTTCTTGTGCAAATTTATTATAGATTTTGCTTCTTTCATTTTCGCATACAAAAGTTAAACAATTATCACCTACGTGGTGGGAGTTATTTAGTACTGTTTCATCCTCACCCTGGTAGTCATCACCTTGAAATGAAATCCGTTGGATGATAAAACTTCAGTTATTTCTGCTTTGTCAAAGCAACCTGCAAAGTCTTGTGTTATATCTACATCTTCCAGTTGGATGTCATTTTGATCCAGTTCTGTGTCTTTTATCATTTGTATTACAATTTCTAGCGGAACGGAGTTGCAAGATATTTTGTATCGTTCTCTTCTTTTTTCTTTATTTTCATTATCCTCCAAAGCTTTATACCCGACAGCTTTTATAAAAGCTTTTTGGTTGTGTTTTATTAAAACGGTGTGGATGCGTTGGTTATACAAGCCTACCAAATTGTTTTTGTATATCATTTTCCCATCCTTATCCTTGTCAAAAGAAGCCGGAGCGGATAGTATAAAATTGTCACAAAACACCGGACTTATTGGATATATTATATGGTTTGGTGCACCATATTTGTTGTAATTTAGGCCTCGCAAATCATTTTGGAATTCAGCAAGCACATTTTTTCTATTATAATTTTCTAGGAGTTGTTTTGGGGTTGCTTGTAAGTTGTGATTTTTGGATTGTGATATACTCACTCTCTTTTATTTCCTCTACTTTAAACATCTTTTTTTTATACTTAAGGTAGGGCAATTTTTTTATATAATTTTTAATACACTAGGTTATTTTTAAGTTCCATGCTTTTACGGTTAATTCTTTTATGTAGATAAAAATATCTTTAGAAGAAGAAAATTTTATACTACATTTATGGTATAGTATAAAAAAAAGACATGCTAGCATAGTTTGCAGCTTGTTTCTTTTTGTTTTGTTTTCTCTACCTTTTCGTTTTTCGTTTGCAGTCTTCCTTTACGATTCTGCGTTTTTTGTAATCTTTAAAATTATAAAATGTTTCTTTAATACAAAACACATTTGTTGATTTGTTACTAAAATTTTACTCAAATCAACGAATAAACACGAAATCAACAAAATATGATTTTTTAAGGATTTTTTAGGAGAAAATCATATTTTGCTGATTTCGTGTTTATTCGTTGATTTGGGTGTACATTTAGTAACTATTAAAAAATCTCAGAAAATAACTCTGACTCAGCTTATTTCAGCATCTTATGGTAGGAGTTTATATATATGTAAATTGGGGTTTTCTGGATCAAACTCGAGAAAAGCGAGAGCTTTGAGCCAGAACCACCAATTTACATATATATATACACTAATCTAATTATAGCACGTGTGTTTTGTTTTATGTATCCACATATTCCCCGTCTCACAGCGCGGTTTCCGAAATTCCTCCTTATTGATAATCTATTTCTGCTAAATTTAACTTTCGCGTTCGTTTTGGAATGTATAACATAACTTTGCTCATTATCAGATTGTCTGACCTAGACTCAAAACACTCATGAATATGCAAAAACTGTCTTAAATCACGGTAATGTTCAATTCCTGTCACGTGGATCAAAAATAAGGAACATATTTTCAAAGTCAAAGACTTAAGCAAGAACATAATTACAAAGTTATATTATTTAAACGAAATAATGCTATTGGTATCAGAGCGGTGAGAATGTACTTCCGGGTCGTAGGATGCTAAAATAGTTCCATTGAAAAAATTCCAAAGTTTGTGTAATTTGCATGTATTTTTCTCAAGATTGATTTTCATTTCACAGTTAAAATTTACCTGATGTTAAAGTTTTATCTATGTAGCAAGTATTTTACTGTGTTGTCCAGTTTATGTTGTCGGAGAGCATGAACACAGAGGATAGGTAGACATGCACCTTTGACACGGGGTTTATTTCAAAATAAGCAGTTTATTTGAAAATAAACATCAATTGTTGAAAAACTGAATCAGTGGGGTTTTTATGCCGAAAACAACACAAACATGAGTTATAAGGTAATCCGCGTTTTACATGGGTGATGGAAAGCCAAATCTTACACAACGGGGGAAATAAATGTCACGCGCATCAACAATGACGTCAATCATGTGAACAGTTGCATGACGTCACTGTGGTAAAACAACACGCACAGCGTTATTCAGTTCATATATTCCAATCCACGTTATAAGTGTTCAGAATATTATACCTCGTTTTGAAATTCCTGATCTTTTCCGGATACCCATGAAAGGTTCTTATATTGTGACAGATATTCTACTTATGAGAATAACAGAAAATCGCTGGCACTTCAGCCGCAAATATTATAAAAAAAAAAATATAAATAAAAAAAAATCGATGCCCTTACTATCTATATAACACATGGTAAAGAAGCTTGTTTGACACAAAGCTGATATTAATTCAAATCCTTTACACCGTTCGTTACGTCTGTTTCCATTTAGCACAGTATATATTCACAGTTTGTACAAAAAAAGCACTCTGGGTGAGAAATTTAAGTAAAATCGCCGATTGCTACCATAACAATATTTCCTATTCACACTGGTAAACCGGCGACCGAAAGATCAGCTGGCTACCGAAAGATCAGCTCGAAGCAAACAGGTTCCCATCAACACTGGGGTAAGTATTTCTGCTCGTTGGATACGTTATTCTCAACATATTTACAAAAGAAATGGTTCTCTGTGTTGATGAATGAACGATACACGAATGTGTGTAAATGTCTTTGCATTATGTCAAATATTTTGTGAGATATGGCGAGTTAAACGTGAATGTTTCCCAAAAAGATGTCAATTCTGAAGTTTATACCCTAAATACTCATAAACTATTCAATACTGAGGTAAAACAGGTATACGATTAAAACGATTTATATTTAATGTAAAACGTATATAATTCTTACTGCAAGAATCCACGTATTAAAAAAGTTATGACTATTTAAACTACACCGGTCGGTAAGAAAATGCGCCCGAATGGCACAGCTCCGAAAATTATTGGCGCCCCGAAAGATCAGCCCTGAAATCAACTTGAGAACATCGCATTTTTGTGACCAGACGGGTGTTTTATTAGTATTTCATGAAATCACAAGAAATACTGGTTGCATTTAAATACATTGCATCAGACAATTTACTGAAATTAATAAAACAGATTTCTTTAATCAAATAGTATTTATGCTAAAAACGACACGAATAAAAAAACTTCACGGTTATCGTCTCACGCGTTTGGGCAATGAGCAATTTTATAAGGAATCTTGTGACCAGTCGTAAACCAGTGAAATTACTTAACAAATATTATTCAATTATCGCCTGCTAATTAGGTCAGTACGTAGATGCATCGACCAGAACAATTCATTTGACCAAGAACGAAGTTCGAGGTCGATATGATTTTTGTTCTGTTTGATAAATCTGCGTATTGACCGATATATCAAATAGGCAATAATTCTTTTATTATTAAAATTATATTATTTCTTACTATAATATCCAACATACTTTATAGTTCATAAGCGCGGGAAACGTCTTAATTATAGATTATTCAGAATGTATTGATGTGCGTTGTGGAATGTTATTAAAGGTGCCGTTTTTCTACATCTGAAGTAGAAAAAGGGCACTTTTAATAATATTCAATACCGTACATTATTCGCGAACCGTAACAGCTATTGGAAAAAAGGTCACAAATCCGTAGTTTTAATTTTTCTTTCAGGTTCATAATGAAATTATTCAAATGCTACTATTGCCACGAAGAAACTGATACAACTAAACAAATAATAGCACATTTATGTGATAATCATTCAAGTGAAACAATAAAATATAAAGAGTTACAGCTGAACTATGTAACAGGCAAAACAGGATATAGAACAAATACTTTGAATAATATTATGCCTGTTTCTTACAAAATAATCGTTACCTCAGACAACAGCATCTTCAGAAGTAGAAAAACGGCACCTTTAATAACATACCACAACGCACATCAATACATTCTGAATAATCTATAATTAAGACTTTTCCCGCGCGCTTATGAACTATAAAGTATGTTGGATATTATAGTAAGAAATAATATAATTTTAATAATAAAAGAATTATTGCCTATTTGATATATCGGTCAATACGCAGATTTATCAAACAGAAACAAAATCATATCGATCTCGAACTTCGTTCTTGGTCAAATGAATTGTTCTGGTCGATAAATCTACGTATTGACCTAATTAGCAGGCGATAATTGAATAATATTTTTTAAGTAATGTCACTGGTTTACGACTGGTCACATGATTCCTTATAAAACTGCTCATTGCCCAAACGCGTGAGACGATAACCGTGAACTTTTTTTATTCCTGTCGTTTTTAGCATAATTACTATTTGATTAAAGAAATAGGTTTTTATCAATTTCAGTAAATTGTCTGATGCAATGTACTAAAATGCAACCAGTATTTCTTGTGATTTCATGAAATACTAATAAAACACCCATCTGGTCACAAAAAATGCGATTTTCTCAAGTTGATTTCAGGGCTGATCTTTCGGGGCGCCAATAATATTCGGAGCTGTGCCATTCGGGCGCAATTTCTTACCGACCGGTGTAGTTTAAATAGTCATAACTTTTTTAATACGTGGATTCTTGCAGTAAGAATTATATACGTTTTACATTAAATATAAATTGTTTTAATCGTATACCTGTTTTACCTCAGTATTGAATATTTTATGAGTATTTATGGTATAAACTTCAGAATTGACATCTTTTTGGGAAACATCCACGTTTATTATATAACCTATTAATAGACGCGTTTTCATTGGCTAAAAAGTAATTTTTTAGAAAAAATATCTAGCGATATT
This sequence comes from Cyrtodaria siliqua, assembly GCA_037043455.1. Taxonomy (NCBI): domain Eukaryota; kingdom Metazoa; phylum Mollusca; class Bivalvia; order Adapedonta; family Hiatellidae; genus Cyrtodaria; species Cyrtodaria siliqua. The sequence continues at coordinate 57,458 of JAWPHD010014368.1, forward strand.
GACCTGTTTTTTTGATATTGACCTGTTTTTTTGATATTGACCTGTTTTATATAATTGTTTTTTTGATATTGACCTGTTTTATATAATTGTAAATTGAGGGTTATATAATAAAACAGTTATGGACTTTTCAGCTGTTATACATGATGTTGATATGCACCAAAAAATCATTATTGACCTCGGCTATCGCCTCGGTCAATAATGATTTTTTTGGTGCATATCACATCATGTATAACAGCTGAAAAGTCCATAATTGTATATTAACTCGCCATATCTCACAAAATATTTGACATAATGCAAAGACATTTACACACATTCGTGTATCGTTCATTCAGCAACACGGAGAACCATTTCTTTTGTAAATATGTTGAGAATAATGTATCCAACGAGCAGAAATACTTACCCCAGTGTTGATGGGTACCTTTTTGCTTTGAGCTGATCTTTCGGTAGCCAGCTGATCTTTCGGTCGCCGGTTTACCAGTGTGCTATTTATGTTTACTCAGGTTGTACTCAAAGAAGTGATCCGATTGGACGATTTTCGGGTTCTGATTACGTATGTTTTTATAGTTAAAATATCATCGAGTCCGATCAGTAATAAAATGCTGTTTAACGGCTCATCAACAAAGTAGATGTTATTTAGAGCCGCACCAGAGAGAGTGGAGGGATACACGTTAATCCGGAAAATTGTTCTACTAATGAATAGATTAGTTTACTTGCTCGGAAGATAAAATCTGATACACGGGACCGCCGGTTTACCGTCCCCATACGACGGACGAGGCTATGGGAAAACGTCTAGCCCAAGAACATACCGACGAAATCAAGTAATACCAAAAAGCGAACCTTACCATGTCATATTAAGTAGCTGTGTGATTCCTCATGTCGAAATATTTTATCACTCATAACATTTATATTTATTTAGTAATATTCGAATTGACAATATTGAACTCATCCAGCTGCATGGATTTTGACAAACAGAAACAATAAGCATTGCACGTGTAAATACAACAACAATTACACATAACAGTCATAAAGAAATTAATTGATACAAAAGAAACAATGTTTTTTCTCTTCATGATTTATTTGCCTCGTTGAGGTTTCGTTTTTGTCTTTATGATGTATATGCCTCGTAGAGATTTCAAACCCATGATGTTCTAGCTTACAAGTTCTTGCCGTAACCACTAGGCCACGGGAATGCCTTCTAATTCTTCCCATGTTCACACTTTTATGCAGGTAAAATACAAAGGGACGATACTCTAATGATGTAAGGGAAGCAACTCAAAAACGTTTTACGTACGTTTGATTATTTAAATAATGCATACCGCCAAAAGGTTGGGCACCTAAGCAATAAATCCACATATCAGAGTAAAACGAAACCAAGTATCCTTTCGATATACGAATATGTCAGACTTGCCTTTGACGCAGAATCCGGAGATCACTAGGGTTATTCGCTGTATCTTTTGTAAAAAACGTCCCTTAGCCTCTTCGTCGTAGCCCGGACGCACGTTTTTCGAAGGCAATCCTCCAGGCCCGATATGAAATCATAACACTCTATTACATAAGGGTGGGGCGAGATTCACGGATTCCTATGTATCCTTCGATTCTCTCTGGAGCTGCTCGAAATAAGATGTTATGTTATGTGTTAAGAAGACGTTAACCAACAATCAATACATTTGATCGGAATAACCCAATTTAGATTCCTGCGTGCCAGGCTTCGAGTTATATAATGCAACTGTGGCACTAACTTTGTAATTACAAAGTTGTAAGTGTGTGTCCCACATTGTTGCCATCTTATATTCGTTGCAACTATTACTTTATGTTATCACACTGGACGATAAATGGCACCGTCTGCGATGTTAACGCTGATGCGATGCCTTAGCGACACACTGCTTAGAGGTAAAATGGCAGATTCTGGTTCCATAGCACAGGAACATATATATTTTTTTTCATTTTTTTATGTCTCATTTTAATATTCCGCTGATACCAATGGTCTGATGGAATTGTTGTATAACCTAATAACATAAAACATTTGACAGATTGAGGCGTAATTACACCACTGCGTTTGTGCTTCCGTGGTGTATAGTCAAATAGTGCCTAATAAAATAAAGGTTTCCCTGCCTTACTTGTGATACAAAATGAGCACTTTTGATTGCTATTTGTCCTTATTACCTACACCTCATCCGAATGATATATTGGGCACATTTATTAGTGTTTGTTTGAGATATTTAATTATAATTGACATAGACAGTAAAGCGAAAGTATAGAAATTGGGTAAAACTAACCGAACACATTTCTACTGACCCGACTTTTTTAAGTGTAATTTGGGTGTTATTTTTAGACAAAGATGTATATTGTCACAGACAGTTAAATTTTCTATAGCAAATTATCACAAATAATTAAATAAAATAAAGAACTTGATTGTTTTGACACTTATTCTCAGTCATTGGGTCTGAAAATTACGGGTTCTGTTTATTTCATAAGTTTTTTGTTTTTTGAGTCACTAACGTCTGCATTACTCTTTTCTGTCGGGTAACGCTCTTTCGAAATAATGAAGAAAGCTCATCGTAGGTTACAAAATAGACCGGAAATGATCTTCAGTTCATTATTAGTCGTGTTTAGATCGCGGTATTGATTCATACTAAATAGTCCTCCTTCGTCCCCAACGTCGTTCGAAAACATCAAAAATACACATTTTTCGCCCGAAATTAAGGCATTTCCAAACATCATGCGGGTTGGGCCTTTTTTCTGCTTAATCACTGGACCTTACCCTGCCCAAAAAGGTTAAAATTCTTTTTCTATTGTATTAGATATATTTCTAATTTTTAGGTAAATATCCCCAATGTATTACAGAAATCAGCGATTTTATTCAATTTTTAACATTTTTACCCAAAATCTCAATATTTAAATATCGGATCCATAACTTATATGGTGGGACACGTAGAGATGCGTTCCGAGAAGATTCCATCAATTCAAATTTGTTCTAATATATTCCATTCTTTTTCTAAAAAATAATTCCATATTTCGGCGATTTTTCGTCTAAAAACGCTGTGTTTTCCGCCAAAACTCACTAAAGCCCCAACGCTCAGATGGCACACATGTCTCATTTTGAAACTTACTGTATGTTCTTTCAGAAAATCATACACTACAAATTTCCCCATTGCGGGGAGGGTTTCTCCTACTAGCTAGTATTCTGTAAGTTACCTATTATTCATGTCTGACACAAACGTTTCGAAAATGCATCGGTTCAGAGATAATCACCTCCAAAATATTTATTACATAATGTATTTCGTCAGCAAGTTTCATTTCAATGTGCTTTGAATAATGATTTAACTGACTGATTTCTTCCAGAATATATCGGAAATGTGTCCTGTTTCTAAGACCAAGACAAAAAAAAATCCATTAGCAACATCTCGTACACTGCTCCGCAGCATTACTCAAATTATATCGAATGTCACCATATTGGTTATGTCCTACTAGTATGACTGACCCTCATTCCAAAATTATGTTTCTGCTATTTTCGACAATCTGATCATATTGATGTACTGGAGATACCGATATTGAACTACTAATGTCATAATGAAGAACATAATGACGTCAGTAGTTCAATCGCAATATCTCAATTGCATCCGACTTCCGAAAATGACAAATACGTAATTCTGGAATGTTGACGGATATCCAGACAAGAAATGATGAGTATTTTGGTGACTTTTTGACTTCGATATCTTGGCGGATTGACATGAGATCGTAGGAAGAGTGGTATTGTCAGATAGGAAATTCAGTTGTGCACATTTTTGATACATTTGTAAACATCTACATCACCTCAGAAAACATATCATTACAAGAGCTGTCGGAGAACAGCGCAGCTCGACTATTCGATTTTTCAGAGAATAATAACTTTATAGCTAGTATATACCATCATAAAACAAGGCTACAACAATGTGGGGTGGGGTTGGGGGCACAACATAACTATGTGTAAGAATTGACCAAAACTACACAGAAATATATATAAAAAAAAATTAAAACATCGAGTTTTGAGTGGGGATGGGGGAGAGGCGGTGGGTGGGGAGGGGCAACATATATGTGTAAGAAGCTATGTAAGAATTGACCAAAACAACACAGAAATATGGTAAAACAAAATAAAAAATAAAAATATTTCGATTGGGGGGAGTGGAGTGTGTGGGTATGGAATAGTATATCAAACAAGTCAGGGGCCATAGCCCTGCTATTTTTAATTTGGCCATCAGTATTTTGACACAGATTTTGCAATAAACAATCTTTACATGCAAAGTTTGGGTAGCAAGAGAAACAAATAGTAAAACAGGCCATATAAAGTGTACGGAAGCATTTTTCTCC